>CM032659.1:38048572-38126538 GCA_019095985.1 Streblospio benedicti | reverse complement strand
TGCAGCCTTCTACTATATTAGTAGTTTATACTCTGTGTAACAATCTTTTTATATATATTTCAAACATTACCTGATTGTTGAAATATGATGTTATGACAATACAAAAATGGTAGCATTAATTTAGATTTTATTTTGAATAAAGTTTGAAATAAATTCAACAATTTTAAAGCATGACAAGCTTGAAAATATTTCATTTGTAAACATATATGTAAAAATATATTTACAGATATAACAAGGTGACAAATGTAACAAATAAAACGTGTAACATAATTATTTTGTTCATTTTATCTACACGGTACACCTGATAAAAAAATTAAATTTAGGACATGATCTACAAGTTAAGCACCACATGTCCATGTAAAAGTTCTAAAATAGTTAACAATTTGTAAAGTATTAAACTATGGTATTATATGTGGATGTTATATGAGAAAGACCCATAAATACCTTGGATATATTTATATTGTTGCCACATTTCGTCAAAACGATCCTCCTTTGATTGGCATCTGTTACTTAGATGCACATAACGGCATTATTGAGTTGGTACTTTTTTTATGGACTCCTCTTCTTTTTTTTTTCTTTTTTTTTTGTAAATAGCCTTGGGCGCCTCAAACATGATTGCAGACTAGTTGATCAAGGACAATGTCTGGACAGTCTTTTACATTGATTATTTATTATTTAATGATGCTGTATGAACATAGGCAAGGCAGTTTATGCCAATGTGAAAATTCTGTCCGTCGTTCGGTCTGACAAGTTCTGAAAAAAACCTCAATCCAAATGAATTTCTGTCTGTCCGAACTTTTTGTTGTGGAGGGGTACTCAATATAGGGATTGGCTATTGAACCAGAAACTATACTCCTCGAATATTATCTTCCAGACATAGCTTACAGTATCATGATACATGCACAGGAGCAATTTATAGCTGTGGCATCACAACATTCTTAAACTGAGCTGAGCATAATCACTCTTCAGTTTGCACGAAAAACATTAACTTGTATTTGTTATGTTAAAATCTGACGCCAAACTAGGTTGAAATAAGTGTATATGTTTTATGAACAATATCTAATATCATGAATGTACATGATTACTTTAGTGATGGGTTTGAATGTCCCGCTGTAGGAAGGTTAAAGGTTACACTATATTTAGTCACAATCAATGTGCTCTGCACACGTATCTACAGCGTTAACACTTGCATGATAAAGGCTGGAGTTTGCATGTAGTCTCAATCACATTCGGCTTTATTGCTGAGATGCAACAAAAAGACGTGAGATTTGAGGATAAATCCGTGGAGTGGGGAAAACCCACTATAACCATTTCGAGTCAAAAAATGCGGAAATATAGTTTTTAGTTGGACATTTCAGCAGTTTATACATGAGTTTTCGTTATGTTCATTTATGTAAGCTATTGCATTTTCACTGTTAATGTTTGTGACCATGTTTAGTTATGTTTAGTTATGAAATAACAAAATGCCTATGACTATAGCCAAGTTATTATAAATGGCGATGTTAGATCTACAATGTCAGGATCTACCATCATTAATTGCAGAGAGAGGGGGTGGGTGTAAGGATCAAGTTGTTTAAATGTCAATGATAAGAAAATCTTATCATCTTTCCAGAAGCGTTTTGGCATAGCCCCTCTTTATGTATATGTTTAGAAAAAGAAGTTTGCAGTGATCATGATGCGTTACCAATATTGATGTTCTAAAATAATCTGAATTTTGTAGATTATGTAGCCCCTGGGGACCACTAGATGTAGAGTAAAATTACTAGGACAACCAGATCTAAATGTATGTGACAACATTGGCACAGCTACTCTTCCATTTTATCATGTTATTTTGGACACCTTCCGGAAACTGTTTAAAGGATATCGAAATGAATCATATGCATGGTATTGATAAATCACCTCAATCACTTGACGTTATGATTAAAATCGAGACATAATATAAAATTATTGATTTTATAATTATCTTCAAATCTACAGTAACCACTCCACGACCTGACAGTATGGACAACCCTGATGTACCTTCAAATGATGAACTCCCTTTTCAATTCACCAAAAAACCCGCAGATTTCATCCTATTTTTTCACATTGATGATGAAGAAGAAGCCAATGAATTTCTGCAGAAGGTTATGAGTGAAGGTACGTGGTCTCACTGTAGGTCATCCATCGAAGAGTTGAAAACGGTACTATAAGGTCTGGTAAAAGCAAACCACAGTTGACATAAAAATCATATGATTAACAGGCATTTAAGGTTGAATGTTGAAAAGTCGTACATGTCATCAGGAAAGCCTCTAGATTTGAGTTTTGTATCTTGCATATATTACAGTGGTGGACATCTGGCCATGATACTAGTCTCTATCCCATGAGAATACCATTTAAATGTTCTGCAGGCTAGTGAATATATTATTTATATTGATTGCATTTTGGGGAAAATTAATTCATGAAATTTTTATAGGTCATGCGAAAGGAGTGAATATTGTGGGCTACGCATATGATGAGGAAAATTTTGGTGGGCGAGAGCTATCTAATGTGGACAACATCACAAACATCGGTACGTTGTTATTGACCAATTATACCACGTAGATAATGATACACATTTGTAACATGTTTAGGTTTGGCTGTAATGAAGCTACAAGTAGATCTTGGTTAGGTTATGTGATTTTAGTATTGACATTAGTGTTTGGTTCAGTTTGAACTTAAGACATTCATGTTTACACAAATGATGTATAATGTATGCATAATGGTTTATGATAGTCTTTTCAAAATATGTATTCTGTTCACGTTCTGATGATGTACAGAAAATTCTGCAGGGTTTTTAAAACGTCATTTTTGTAACCCTTGTATTTTAGCCGTACAAACGTGGTTCTACATAACAGAGAAGTTTGCCCAAGACTGCATGATGCTGCATTATAAAGATGAGCATTTGATGAAGTCGATTATGAATGGTCCATACCGAAATTCTGTAGTTCCCATATGGACGAAAAGGTAGTGATTTTGTACATTTTTGTACTCAGTTTCACAGTTTTGAGTTGATGAATTTTGGGATAGAATAAGATCTAGTAAATCAGCAATGGAGTATTTGGATGAAAAGATTGTAAAATCTATGCAATGATATACATGTAATTAATTGACAGAACATCAGTGCCTATGATAGCAGTATCAATACCACAATCCAGTGAAAATAATGCAGTACATATGTACATATTTACAGCATTGATAATTTTCTCACTCAGCAAAGGCGACTACGTGGAGATCCCTTATGGGCTGGTGGCTTATACTGGACTCAATGCGCAAGACCCAGGGCTGCTGAGGAGCATCATCCGAATGTTTAGGTGATAGAACCATCTCAGACTTAGTAGCTAGATCGTAACTTTTTCTTTTATCTTTAAATGCCGTTACTAAGAGAAATTCTTGGAGTCTTTCACCAAGCATGGTGTCATTTTCATTGTGTTTTTGAACTCTAAATAGTTCAATGATTTTTTAACAATTTTTATTAGTTTATTTCTACGCTTTTTAAGCTCATGATATGCAGCTCTTTTTCAAAATTAAGATTCTAAATGAAATGCACACAACAAGTGAAACAACCAGTACTGTTATTTAGTTTCATTTTAATTTTGATTTGTTTTGATTTTAATTGAACTGTTTAGGTGTAATACACAATGCATAAAGAGAAAGGACAAAAATATTGCCACTAAATTTAATATTCACCAATAATAATATGTATTTCAATACTAAGACTGAATTTGCTATGCATATCATTCCTTTTAGAAAGCTGACTTCTGTTTTTGTAACAGATTTTATGCTATTTTAAATTAGATTGAATTAAAGAAATTATATTGTATTTTAGATTAGCTTTATTCATACATTTTAGTAAACCACAACACCAAAAACTGAAAGAAAAACTATTGGAGAAACAGGAAAAAAAGAAGGCCCAGTGGATAGAACATGAGACAGTGAAGCGTCAGAAGGAGAGGGAATATGAAGACAGAAAACACCAATATAATATGGTAGGAATGTTCAACATTACAGCAGAAGCTCATTAATTGAGTGTTGATACAGAAATATGACTTATACTCGCGACAGCCTGTGTTTCTCTCGTATGATTTCTCATGTCAGTGTAAATGCTGCTTATATTTAATTTAGAGTCAGCACCATTTATTGGAATTGACGACATAATCTCCTTTTAATAACCCACGTTGTATCCTTGTGGTCCTGTGATTCACCATTTTTCAATTAGAAAAAAATAATGCGGCAATATGATAAATGTCTTTTGAAATCAAAATTATTAAATATTTGCATCTATATCTTGTCAGGAAGCAAAAATAAAATGATTTTATATAGGTAAGAATTTTACATATTTTGACTCTATTTTCAGGACAACATTGAGGCGGACATTGAAAGAAATTCTGCAAATACATTACAATCAAAGTTGGATAAAATCTTTGAGGTGTTAGAGAAGTTGAACAAGACGGGGAGAGAGCTGGTGAAGAAAAACAAAAGTCCCAATAGAAAGAGGAGGTCCTGGGTGAAAGGTATGGACTTCCCTAACCATAAACATGTAACAACATGCAGCCTTGTGATCAAACTTAGATCAATTCCTTGGTGTTTCTGTGAATTCTAAGTGTAAAAAAAAGTGTTGTAATGTAGCTATATAGTTATGAAGAATATTACAAGTATTCGAAAGATAATGCTGTGTACCAAATATTGAGTAATTCGAGATTCATTATTTTTAAAGAATATGTTTTGTCTATTGCAACCACTTGAGGTCAACCCTCGCGTCGTCTCGATAAAGAGAACCTATGTACATGTAGTTATTTTCTAAGTACAGTAAAACCTCTCTATTAGCACCACCTTTGGGACCGATGTTAGGTGTCTCAATAGAGAGTTGGTCTCTATATTACAGACTCTCATTTTGGTACCTTTATGAAGGTTTCGAACTATGAAAAGTGGTCTTATTTTAGAAGAGGTCTCAATAGAGAGGTGGTCTTAATTGGAGGTTCTATTGTACACAGTGAATCTCCTCAACAATGGAACAGTAAACAAAGGAAAAACTGAATAAAGAAAACTTTTCTTATGCATTAGCTTAAAATAATGTATGTAAATGATGTAGTAAACAACAGAAAACCTCTACAAAGCGAAGATCTGTGATTGCAAATTGGGTTCCGTTGTTGAGGACATTCACTTTAGTACCTACCACCCAAACCAAACGTTGACGTATTTAATAAAGTTCATCTTCACAGAACACAATAATCTTACATTTGTTGACAGTTTCGGCAGTTTCGACAGTTGCCGAAACTGTCAACAAATGTAAGATTATTGTGTTGTGTGAAGATGAACTTTATTAAATATGTATGGATTCCAACACGATGATCAAGGATACAAACGTTTCGGTTGTTTGCAGACGAGCGTGAGTCTGAGATCCCGGAGCACCTGCTGGACAGTCTGGAGAGCCAGCGGTCAGCCGAGGCGCACACCGTCGTGTACCGCATCACCATCAACAACCCCGAGAGGGTCGTGCTCGACGGGCACACTCTCCCACAGGTCGGTGTTCCGTGGCCGAGGGTAATTGGACTCTCATTTCAAAATTCCCAAAAAGGTCTGGTGGTGGGTGTTGGGTGACCAGTGGTTGTATTGATTTCCGGAGGGACTGGTTGCGCTTAGCAAACTCATCCGTAAAGGGTTACACATTGCTATAACCAGTTAAGGGCACTGGCCAAAATCCCGAATTTGCTGAAAACACATGAGATTTCAATGGCCAAATTTTTGGTCCCGTGGCATGAGTGGTTAAACTAAAGGCCTGGGGGCAAGAAAACTTTTTTGAAATGGATAAACTCTTATGGGACAGGGACTTATTATTCTATTAACTTTAATGATAGAACTCTTAACAACAAGTGTACATTATACCAAATAGAATTTTGAAAAAACAGTTATTCTGAGCAAAGTTTTAGGTGCAACATTTATGGCACCTAAATTTCAAAATGGATAAGCTTTTGGCTAATGGCGATTTTGAAACATTTCGTTGTTTGTTTCAGTGGTCCATTTTTAAAGGGAAAAAAGGACTGCCAACTGACCAGAGAAGGTTATCTTATTTAACTCGAGTGATTAAACTCATGGTGGGTGTTGAGAAAGTGACCAGAAGGTTGTGGGTTTGACAAATTTCCGACTGGTGGCATGGTGGTTGAGAAACCATCCCTGAAGGGTTGTGGACCATTGATTTCGGGTGCGACCTGGCAGATTTTTTTTAATCAAACTCATGTGCTGGAGCAAACTCGGTCATCCACAAGGAGTTTATTCAATTTTTCTATATGGCACTTACACATTAATTAGGTACAGCTCATTGGGTTGAAAGAGTGTGTGAGCGATTGTCAGGCGTACAAAACCCATGAGATTTCGTCAACACCCACCCCCCTTTATTGAAAACCTGGATCTGCCAGTGCTATTAGATTATTGTACAGCTTCTATTGTGAGTTCTTTGTGATTGGATACTTCACTATGTAGACAGGGACCCTGGCTCAAGTATTCACTTGGAATAGAAGCTACAAATGTACATTATATGATAGCTTTTAAGAAAATGCATAAAAATTGAAAATCTCTTCGATTTTTTTTTTTCTGAAAATATTTAGGAGTGTTAAATGTTAATCCGTCAGAAGTGGATGAAATGTTTGATGTATACACCTTTATTGCGTTTTGAGTGTCCATTTTGATTCATTTGTAGACTAGAGATGGTAATGAAGCTCAAACTACAGTAAAACATGCGAGCTCGTCTGACAGTGACAGCTCTGTGATGAAGGAGACCGAATCTCCCGGTGGCATGGTGTTCGACCTCGCGGGTGCTGACATGGACCATGTGGCTCCCAGCGACTCACCAGGTAGGTTACGTGTTATCTTCTGAGAAAGATCTACCGGTAATTCTATTCATTTATATATACAAAGTTCATCTTAACACAACACAATAAATTCTTACATTGATTGACAGTTTCGACATTATTTTTGCCATTGAAAATGGTAACAGCCGTTGTTGAAATTGTCAATCAATGTAAGAATTTATTGTGTTGTGTTAAGATGAACTTTGTATATAGATTCCAACACGATGAACACATTCAAGGATAAAATTTTATTCATGTATAGTTGGTTTGTAGCACATGGTCTCGTCTATATATTTTTTTTTTTTTATGCTGCGTTTTAAGACGAAAAATGTTCTAATGTTGTATAATCATTTTTTATTCATTTAAACTGAGTGTCTACGTTTTGAATAACTTCTGTCTCGAAAACGGTTTAAAAAATAAAAGGATTTTACAACTTCAGAATATTTTTTGACTCGAAACATAGCAGAAAAGAACAACAAAAATATATGCAATTTATTTATTTAAAAGTGGTAAATTAACTTTTTAGATGAATTTCATTAATTTTATTTTCTAATACTTAGTTGTGCCATAGGCAATGATGCAATTATTTAAAGTTATTACCTGCTTTTCTGTGAAAATAAATTATTCCAAACTTCAAATTTGTTATCGATTTTGAACGCTACAGGCTCCTTTTCAAAATTAAACAACATATGACCAAATTGGTATCCAATTAGTCATCTTATTGTTGTTGTATTATTTTGTCATATGTTGTTTGATTTTGAAAAGGAACCTGTAGTGTTCAAAATCATTAATAAATTTAAAATTTGAAGTGAGGAATTAAGTTTGTTTGGAAAAAATCTGGCAATAACTTTAAATGATTAAATCATGAGTTTTAACTACACACATGTATCTGTGTGAATTTGTAACTGGTGCATTATTTTGATCTCAAACTGTCTTGTTTTTATCAAATAATTAGCTATTGCTGATGCCGTTGTTTTGCAGGCTT
Organism: Streblospio benedicti; assembly: GCA_019095985.1. Classification (NCBI taxonomy): domain Eukaryota; kingdom Metazoa; phylum Annelida; class Polychaeta; order Spionida; family Spionidae; genus Streblospio; species Streblospio benedicti. Next base: position 38,118,690 of record CM032659.1, on the reverse strand, counting down.
CCTGGATGTTCAGCCTCTGACGTCCTCAAGTAGTTCCGACGCCGACTTTGTGCTTCTACCAGACTTTAGTGACATACAAGTTTCTAAGGCGCCACCAAGAAAAAATGAGAAATGAACTCTTTTTTCTGGAGAGTTTATTGACTGATGTTATTATGTACTGTGTGCAATATATATTTTTGTGTATCTGCTGTGCTGTATCTATATTATTTCAATTTGTCAAAATGTAAATATGGATTATGTCAGATTACAGAATCAGTTTGAAGGAATTGCTTAACCCCGGTCATTCTATTTATTCCACCTACATTTGCATATGCAAGATACTGATATACAGTTTTGCACATCACATATGCAAGTAATAATATTTGAACTACTCTTTTTTCTCACAAAAACATACTAATATACATGTTTTATTAAATGATTGTTTAAAAATAATGTGCCATAATCGGCAGGTACATATATAAAGAGGTAGAGAAGATGTGTTTATTTCAAATGAAAAGAGGCTTCATGCAATCCCAATCTAAATCACCTCACTTTTGGATTTTATACTAAAAAATCTAATGTTTAAAAAAAGATACTTAGATAAATGTAAAATTTTAAATGACAAAATGTGATATTTGATCATTATAGATATTGCATCGTACATGTAGTTGGGAGACAACTTTCAAATGTTTACTTTACAGCTATCTCCTCTGATCTTTATATATATGTATGTACCCGGTACCTAAAATTTGTGTGCTTGTGGTTCACAATTTTATTTTGAAATCACACAAAAATATTTCTGAAAAACAAGAATTTTGAAGAAATGTCCATAAGGCCTACAGTATTCGTCATTTGTCAATATAAAAATACATATATATAAATGTACATATTCGTAGCAAAAAGAATGAAATTAAAAACAGTGAAATGGAGTGAGCTTACCTCTTACAAGAATTTTTATATGCTAGTAGAATATTTAAGCCACTGTGAACATGAAGAATCCAATCTGACTAAGAACATTATGTATAGGTTTCTGTCAATGACTCCCGTCTGATATTACATGACCGTAATTATTGTGCGTGCTTTTAAAAATGCAACACAATCGTCCTATCATATGGTATAAACTAAATAGAACCTGTTGTACCGTAATTAATAACAATTTCAATCAAGTAGTGATAGACCATTTAAAATAGCGGCACCTAAATTATAGAATAAACTTCCTCTGTCCATAAAACAATCCAAGACTCTTGCCATTTTAAAATCATAATTATAGCAACATTTGTTTAATGGGACTCAAGCGCAAATGTTTCTACAGATTGGATTTTTTTTTAAATTCGCATAGGTGAGTATCAACCCTTTTAATTCAAAATTATTCAATAAAATGTTATGGTCACGGACCTTATTAATGAAATAATCAAAATTACGAAACATCCCTTTTTTTCGTATTTCAAGTGAAGTTCATAAATCCTTCAAACTGAATTGTTTTTCTTAACAAAACTTATTAAATTTGATCATTTAGCCTGCAAAGTGTGTAATTCACCAAAGAACGTCACAATAGATTTACTCACAAAAACAGATCAAATATTTTCCTTTGTAAAATATTACATGCATAATAGTATCACCTGTGAAAAAAGTGCATGATTTTTCTATATACAATTTTTTTCAATAACTTCTTATGATTGGAATTTTGACAAACTTCTATACAATAGGAAGCATTGTATCTGCTACATTAAGCACAGAAATTCGGGGGTGGGGTGGGGGGTCATGGATCATATAAGAGACTTATGTCACTTTTGATATTGAAAAATTATTAATATTGTAATATTTCACATATTTCGATGCACAAGTGATACAAAATTTTGTTACATAAAATCTCTCCATAAAAAAACTCCACAGACATCAGTTGACATCTAAAGTACATATGCAACTTGATAAACCATGTCATCATAATCATCATACATCATAGAGACTGACATCAACGTTTTTTCACTGAGGTTCAGTAAAAGTCTGAAAAGAATTTTTAAATGCTGGAATGAAATATGCATTTTTCAAGTATTTCTAATTTACGTTATTAATTTCACCTCACCATAGCTTATGCATGATTGAACAAACTTCATTAATTGGCTGACCATTATTGTAAATACTAAGATTAAACACCTATATTTCATACCCGGTCTAATGCATTTGCGCTCAAGTTACTTTAAGGATGCCTACAAGCGCTCATGAACACTTCATGGAATATCCGCTACAGAAATTCATATTGTACTGTATGTAAATTGCCATTTAATCTTGTATAACTGAAAGTGATAAGAATGTGGTGATAGCTCATTTCATGCGGATCTCCAATTGTGGTCACTGGATTTCATCATGCAAATATATTTTGTTTGAACCTATATGATGTTTATAAAAATATTCAGTCTTTTCATAGGTGAGTCCTTTAATTTGTAATAGATATGTGTAAGTCAGAAAAAAAACATCAAAATAAATTTTTGGATATATATTTTATTTTCATTGGAATTTAAAGTTATGCATGTTGATAGAAGCTAAGAAAATAGTAAGATACATTTAGTCAAGTATTTGATTTGGTTTCTTGGCATAAGCAATTATTTATTTTTCCCCATATAAACTATTAAAGGTTTCAATTCATGTTAAATAATTACTAGTTCTGTTCAAACTATTGACATTTTAAAAATACATGTAAGACACCATTTTTTTGTCTTTCAGGTCTGTCCATTTTGGCATTTTGTGTTAATGGATATAATACCAGCAATTATGATGATACATGTAAGTAGATTACAATTTAAAACACCATCAAGATATGCAATGTAATTGATCATTTGAATTGAACGAAACAAAGATATTGTGCAACAAAAGGTGTGAGTGTTTACATTAGAATCCTCCCACTAATATTTCATGCCTGCTACATGTACAGTGATAAGATTATCACGATTATTACTGTTGTCTGATCCTGCTGTATAAATTGAATTGAAAATTGTAGAAATTGCTTTATCAACATTTTCGGTGCTCGAGCACACCCAGATATACTGACAACCAGATTTTTAAGCATAAACAGTAATTAGAACGATAAAAAAGATAAGATTATCACAACCAGATTTTGATCAGTTATGCCTACATATATCTTTATAGCATTTGCAGCTATCAAATGCTGAATCAATATCTTTCTTCTGGATTTCAATTTTGTAAGTTTAACATCTGCAGAAAGACCCACACTCACATAGAGGCCCCCCATTCTAATCCTTAGAGCAAATCACATCTGTTAATGAGCAGAATCTGATGTAATGTGAATGTAGCATGGTAAAGCAGGATGAGAAGCCTGCCAGTAAAAATACAACTGTTCATATATCAGCGCTATTTAGAGACATCAATTAAAATACCTCCTGATGTAATAGCCGCGCCCCTCTCCCACACACACACACCCCTTAGATTGGCAGGGCCGTAGCTACATATGAGGCAGGGGAGGCAACTGCCTCCTCTGTTTTGGGGAGGTTTTTTTCTCAAACCCTGAATGAAACTGAGAGTTAACATATTTGTTTTGTATTCTCCAAAAATTATATATATTTTTTTATTTTTTCATTTTTTTTTCTAAAAAATATAATTCTGGTGAACACGTAGCCATTAACACTAGATCTATTGTAAACAAGCCAGATATTTTATTGATGGTCTCAATTCTGGGCATATTAGTATATACGTGTATTGTTATTGCATATACAATGTGTCTGGGGCACGACCAATAATTCCGGGGGCCTGTAATATAAACCTACTTTACCATCGTTAATGGTATAAAACCACACGATATTAGTTCCTTTTTGCATTTCTCGTGTTGCATAAATAGATCTAACTTTACGAGAGCGACACTGATCTTATTCACACAGTGAACCATGGATGATTTGGCATGACATTTTCCCGTTTCTAAATCGTGAGGGTGGGCCTTTAGCATTTCTTATTTCACTTAAAATAGTACTTGGTCTGCACAACTGTTCATGATGAGGAGGTGTTTTACACTAGATTCGATCATACAACTGAGTGAAATGCCAAATACACAATGCACACATAATAGGAGAAAAGGGAGATTTCCACTTGGACAGATTCCACTGTAATTCCACAACCGTACGAGCCAAAATGTACAGTATGCACGTTCATGGTGAACTTGCAACAGCAATCTGATGTAAACGTAACTAGATCAAAAGTGTTCAAAGAACACTGCGTCGCTAGAACGACGTTGACTTATGGGCAATTAAGATATATACTGAAATGATGTATACTTTACAATCAAGAAATGAATAATTTGAGGAGAAAACATCAGAATGAATGAGAATCAATATACCCAGGCAAAAGATATTTGTGTTGCAATACAATAGTACTGTTTGAATAACAGATACTAATCAATATCAGTTTCAAACCCAATAATCAATATTTGCTGCTTGGGTTGGAATATGGATTTTTCTTGGTGCCTTAATTGCATTGAATATCAGTAAGAATATCATGAATGGGCTTCTAGAAACCACAGTTTAATTGGCAGATTGCCCAAAATCGAATCACTTTGGTGTCGTCTCAAACCTGATAGTTGTGTAAAGTTTGAACGAAATCGGTTCATCGGTACGCCCGCTAGAGACATACAAACATAGTTACATAGTTACATAGTTACAAACATAGTTACAAACGAACCAAACACAATGCTTGCTTCAGCAGCTGAGCTGAAGCGACGCAATAAAATATATAGGTAAGTGAGCCAATGTGTAATGCATTGGGGATTTGTTTATGCTACGGGTGTGTTTGGCTCACACCTAAATGACCAGACATTATTTGTTAATTATATAATTGTCACGTAAATCAAACTGGATACAAATATTAAAAGCATCTGTATTCATACTTGACAAACATACTCTTTTTCATTTTTAACATATGTAAAATTTTGCTTTCTTAATCAATAACTGTGTTTTATTTCTGAGCCTCAGAGGCTAATTAATAGAAAAAATATATTGGGGTGCGGGTGGCCCAAATCCACTCTAGAACAGCTGTACGGCTATGGCAAATGCCTGCATCCTCGCCAAACTTCTTTGTCTCCTCTGTTTTGCAATCCTGGCTACGGCCCTGATTGGGAAAGGTTATGTTTCAAAGTCAATGTGTTTTTCTCTTTTATGATAATGATTAGGGTCTAGGTTATTGCAATTTCCGTTGAATTATAAACAGGGGGTAAATCTGAGCTGTTTTTTTTGCAATTTGAAAAGAGATAAAAATGTAAACTTAAATCAATTAGATTCTCTTTGGTTTTATATAGAGAGGTAATCAACACTTAATTATCAACACTGATGCTGTTACATCCGGGTAAGGGCAACTATAATGAAGCTTTTATACTGGGCGGGTCTATAAAGAAGTGGGATGTGGGAAAAAAAGAGGGATGCAGGATTTCAATGAAGTTTGATGTGGGAAAAAGCGCCTTAAAATTTGTGGTATGTGAGAAAAAATGCATAAAAAATCTAAGGAAGTGCGAAATAATGCCAGACAAATCTAGGATCTGGGATTTCTTGAGCCCTTAAAACCCCCACCCACCCTCCTATATCAGACAGTGACTGTTTAATCTGTGTATTTAGCATAGGCAGATCCAGGGGGGCGCAGGGGACAAGCCCCCCCCCCCTTTTCCCACCAAAATACTTCATTTTCATAGGGGTTTTCATGAAATCCCGTAAGTGCGCCTCCCCCTTTTCCTTAAGTGCGCCTCCCCCTTTTCCTTAAGTGCGCCCCTCCCCCTTTTCCTTAAGTGCGCCCCCCCCTTTTCTGAAAACCTTGATCTGCCTATGATTCAGTGACGTGTGACGTGGTTTCCTTGGCTCGGCGCGACTGCTGCGCCTGGTGCGGGGAGGACTTTAACGAGGACGAGTGTGAGCGGCGCGGGTGCTGCTTCGACTCAGCGCCGGACGAGGGAGGATTCGGCTGCTACCAGAAGGAACAGAGTAGGTGGCAAAATGTGTGCTTCGCTGTAAACTAAAATTTGCATGCGGGATGATGTGTTCTGTCAATGTTGTGGATGTTTCTTTTAGGTTTTTTTTTCACAATATTATCGATACTCATGTGTTGTTTAATGTTCAATCTACAATTTTCTTTTAGTTTTTTTTGTCAATATTATCGATATTGTTTATGGTCCAATCTACAATTTGAATTTAAGAATTTAGACAGACTTATCATATACAAGAAGTATAAGTACTAGATTTAGATATTAAATTGAAATAAGTAAACTGAAATGAACTTACAACATTGAGTCCTTATATTATGTAACATTTTTACTGAATGCAAGTGTTAGACTGATAGGTATTGCATTGTTTAATGAAAATTATATTCACAAGAAAAGGCAAGGGCAGTTTTAAAATATAATAAGTTATATTTAGCTTAAATGACATTGCTAATTTTGAGAAAATTCTAAACAGAAAAAGTTCATATTTTGATATTTTTGTGAATTGCCGATTCCCTTCATCGGATACTTCTATGTCCTTCAGCAGTTGCCACCTGGATCGATAATATCAAATGACCAGCATTTTGTCAGGATAAGGAGTGACTTCAATTGGCCACACTTTGACCAGTGATAATAGCTCATTCTGCAAAGTCATGCAATGACCAAAGCTGAAAACTGCCTCCCGTCAAGATATTTTCCAATTAAAATTCAACGTGCAAATGCAACCCACTATTGTGCTTTGTACCCCTTATCCCAATCTCGGGGCGAGGGGTCTTATCCCAAAAGTTTGATGTGCCGGGGTTGTGAAATCAATAATTTTATGTACTAATAGAAAATATAGTGCCACAACCAAGGATATCAAACCCAAAAATAAAAGCTCTGAACTAGTACCCAAAAATAGAGTGTCATAAGTAACATACAATTTACCCTCCAAAATATAATCATTCATTTTTACTATTTTTACTTGAAAGAACATATTTTTATCACAAGAACGATAAACAATTGTTTTCCTTTTAACAAAAACTGCCATCATGTATTGATTTACATGAACATGAAGGTTCACTGTTGCTTGTAGTACATTTCAATCTAAGATCCCAATATCCCTCGGACATCACCACTGTAATGTTTTCCTTGTCCAGCTGACCGGTGCGTGGTGGACCCGACTGACCGGTTGGACTGCGGCTACGCTGGTCTGGGGAAGGACGGGTGTTTGGAGAGAGGCTGTTGCTATGACAACAGCGTCCCTAACACCCTGTGGTGTTTCCACGCAGAGGATCGTGAGCATTTTCACACTGTTTACACTGGCGGCAGATCCAGGTTTTCAGAAAAGGGGGGGGGGTCGCACTGAATGGATTTCAAGGGTTTTGTACGCGTGATCGATGGCAGAAATGGCAAAAAACCTACAAAAATGAAGTATTTTGGTGGGAATGGGAAGGCGCTTGCCACCTGCGCCCCCACCTGGATCTGCCTCTGGTTTAGTTGATCATTGATTTTTCCATCAGGATTCTTTATGCAAAAGCAGTAATTGAAACAAAATGAAGCTAAGACAAATTTTGTGTCTTTGATTTTCTAGGAAAATTATGAGACCATTATGACAGAAACTTTACACCTATGAATCGTTCATACACAGGAGCATGGCCCCGGCATCATGCGAGGGGAGATTTTACTACATTTGCTTTACAAACACTCGTTTTAAACATAGATATATGATTTATATGCAAATATAGAATACATGATATTGATGGTAAAAAGTTAAAAACCAGTGTTTGTAAAAGTATAAAACGCCATGTCATGATGCTTGGGCCATGGACCTGTTTATTTTCGACTCTGAAAAGTCAAATCTATTGATGTTAACTCAAAGAAAAAAGATATTCCTTGAGGCTACTCTATGTTCGGAATCACTCCAGTTACTCGAAATACTGTATAACTTGAATCTTTTAACTTGATTTTTTATTCACTCTTGTCAAATTGGAGTTAAGCCGGTCTAACTGTACATATACTGACATTTGCGCTGTTTGTCGAGGCCCGTGTGACATCCCGGTGACGAGCCGTCTAGACTGTGGCTGGGACGGCGTCACGCCGGCCGAATGTCGCGATGTCGGCTGTTGCTATGACGACGAGACCGACGGAACGGTGTATCCACACTGTTTCTACAAGGACTTCAGTAAGAAAGAGCATACTCTTTGTTATATGAAAAGCTAAAGAAACTCAGTATGGTGTTGGCTCAAATGTGAAAGATTGCTACTTGAATTCATTGATCATGTTTAGAGATGTCATATTAGTATTTTTGTATACTCATTATTGACACACACAGTTACACACGCTACTATTATCATAAAAGGAACAAAAACAAATTGAAAAAATAAGTAATATATTTTGTTTCATTTTGTTTTAAGTTTACTCATGTATGAAAAGTTACTTGCAGCAATAGCGTTGATATGACTAAATTCACTTCCATGAACTTTTTGTTGAAAACCAAAAATTCATTTGCGTACAATTTCATTGAAAGACACAGTATTTTTATTGACAAACGCCTAAGACAGGCCGAGTTTTTCAAGTTTTAAAGTCTGTTAAAAATGTTGTTACACATTTATCCTGTTCACATTCATTTATATTCACATGTGGATGTACAAAGATGATAATGAGATAGATTGTGCAAAAAGGACTATTAGTGCATTTTTTGAGGACAAGTAGATCTTTCAGAGCTATTCGCCCTACTGACTAGCAACCCATTTACACCTCATACTTGTAAAAACGGGTAGAAAGGAACAGACGTTGTTTTTAATAGTCAGAAACTGACACTTTATTGCATGTCACTTGTATATATCAGAACCTCCACTTCACAGGTCACCTGACTAGCCTGTTTCCCAGCAGGCACACAGTGGGCTCATGCATATTAATTAGCATAGACAGCCGAACGGAAATCCGTGAATGAACGTTGATTCCGATAATATGATTTTAAATACTTTAATCATTCAAACAACATCGAAATCTTCACATAATATGATGTATTTGACATCAACATCAACATAGATCTTCAATATATCTTCAGTGTATCAATGTGAAATGTTTAAAACCACATTATCGGAATAACGTTCATTCACGGTTTTCCGTTCGTTTGTCTACAGTAAAACATATTAGTTATGACCCCCAGAACTGATAGAGCCTCATTGACGTCTGTCCCCAGGTCCTGTGCACGTGTACACGGCTGACGGGAGTGAGTTCCGCCCTGCGTGGATCCGGACTTTCCAGACGAGCCTGTCCCTCAGTGTGAAGGCGTGCGGCCACGTGGGGATCTACCTCACCGACAGACACGGGCTCACAGACACCGCAAACTCGTACAGGATCTTTGTCGGTACGTGCGTGTGTGGTAGTGGTCCAGGGTTTGAGTCCTGGCAGAGGCTATGTGATATAGCGCTATAGGCTTGGCGAGAGAGTCTTCTAATATCGATACTTACAGACACCGCAAACTCATACGGGATCTTTGTGGGTGAGTGCGTGTGTATGGTAGTGGTCCAGGGTTTGAGTCCCGGCAGGTGCCTATGAAAAACTAGCTGGTCCGGAACAGATTAAGTACACCCATATCACCTCCCCTCTATCGTCATAGTTTACTGACCGACACGGCCTGAAGGATACAGCGATCTTTGTGGGTGAGCGTGTGGTTTTCGATGACATTTGGTATAATTTTACATACGTAATGTAGGCCTATGATATGATCACCATTGTTATTGCTGTAGTTGGTATTTATTCATGTGTTATCATTTTTGTGGTTAAATGTTTTTTGCTGTCTGAGGGTGTAGCAAAAGATTACGAAAGTTGACATGGGTGGGTGGGGATGGAGGGTTGTTCTAGCACTTGGGTGATGTCGCCTTTTGAAAAAAAGTTGTAGTTATCTAATAGTATAGTATTTGAGCTTACTCTCTGACATGTTGAGTTATGATGTATGTGCTAGTTGAAATCGCATTGCCATGTTTGCTGCATGTCCTAAATACATTTGCAAAATTATGTCTAAATTATGGACATCGCAAAACCACGTAACAGAGGGGTGTGTGGGGTGCTGCAAAGTTGACGAATGGTGACAAGGGAGGGGGTGGGAGGGTTAATAAGACCAAAAATCAGGTGACGTCATTTGTGAACGATCCCTCAATGCCTCATTTGCCATTCACTCTAAATTGGTAGTATACTGTTAGCTATTAATTATGTTTTGGCTGGATCAGATTCAGAAAACATCAATTTTTACAAACAAAACAGACAAAATGAATTTTGAACATAGTCAAAGTTTCCCCGTCTATAGAAGTCTCATACATTTTAACATGTTTGTAAAATGTTTATCTAAAGTTCTTTTGGCTAAACAATCCATTCAGAAAGAATGGTAACAGCATTAGTTGAACGGATCCAGTTAGAATGTCTGTATGATTAATGTACCACATCTAAAATGAAGACTTTTGAAAATAACTCCATAACACTCTAACTTTCAGAGGCTGGATCTATTGAAATTCAAAAATGGGTAGGAGATTCCATGGTAGCGACTGTGAAAGCTGAACAAGAGAACATCCTGGACTGTCAGAAGCCAATGTGAGTTGGATTTATGCCTCTCTAGATTATCATTAATTGACAAACAAGTCCCATGATTATTGAAGTAAATTCAAAGGTAGAATAAAGCTTTTGTAACACGATACTGAGAGCTAGACTCCAATCCGACAGCACCCATAGATAAGTGGACCAGAATCAGCGTATATAGAATAATGTGTATAGGTTTGTTTTGCAATACATTATCATACATGTATATTTAGCCTGAGACAGCCTGTATTGGTCTAATAGCATTTAGATATGCAACAATGATATTTAGAATTGAGGAAATGAGACTAGCGTAAAAGAATTGGCCCAGGGGACTGTTCTATCAAGTGATGGCTCGTAAATGTTCAGGGCTAAATGCTTAAGGCAGGGGATCAAGACAGAATAGAACATACAAGTGGCAGAGCCTAATCCGTAGGTGATTGAGAAGTTGGCCAAGTATGAACTCGTCTGTAAGCGTCTGGGGAGGTTAGCCTAAAGATCTAAGGCGCACATATGCACATATGACCGGTCTAGTGTGAACAGGAGATCATCAGTTCAATTCCATGGCCTTCCAAAGCTTTTGGGTGATGACCGGGTGCATTGTGTTTGAGGCCGCTGTACTGTGTGTGGGGAGCTGACCGGGTGGCGGCCGGGACGAGCTCCGACAACCTGGTCACCACGCTCACAGACAACAGCGTGCAGCACCGAGTCAACGCTGTCCGCTTGTTCTCATCGCAGGGAACGCCGGCCACGTTCACCTGGAGGGCCGCGCAAGGTAACGCCAAGTCAAGGCTTTGTTTATTATAGTGACACAGTAGATCTTCACAGTAATTGATATGATATACAAACACGCACAGATCTACCCAGCCTCAGTGGGTTTATACGATTGTCAAGTTTGTGCATCAATAATTGCAGGATTTTTCAATATTAATCAGAAGCGCTATAAAGCATTAAAATGAGTGACATGTCAGGATATGAAATAGAGCCAACCCGGTGGCCCAGTGCCGGCTGATTTTAGCCTGGGCTGACTGGTTTCAAAAGTTCACAGCCCAGTGGCTAGGCTAAATTTTGGGAGTTCTCAATAATAACATAATTAAGGGCCGTACGCTTTTTGTCAAGGCCGGCTACGTTTTGTAGGTACCGGCCGTCATCATGGGTTTCAAGTCTTTCCCATTCACTCAGCCTTAAATTTCCATGTTCATGGTATAAGCGATGGGCCAACGGAGCTCATTTTATCGGCAGAAGATTAATTTGTTTTCCTAGAAGACCGTTTAGGATAAAACGGGCGACTAGCATAGAACAGGCGCGCTCCACGTATGCTTCAAACGTCAACCCACCAAATAATGACGTGCACCGTATTTCTGTGAACATCCTCACACGGATTATGTGCTGTTCTGTTTGATTGACTGCTGAACATTTTTGGCATCTGATAATTTCATTGGTCAAGAGCTTCCGAAATCTGTCAACATTATTGCCACTTTTGAATAAGGGCTTATTTCCAATAAGTAAAAAGCCGGAATAGATAAAGATGACCGGCTCTGTGCTCCATGAGTTTCATGCACTGAGTCTTCATGTCTGTGCTCTCTTCCTGCGTTCCCAGGTCGCTCGGTGAACTTTAACCTCGCCAATGACCAGCGGTACAGCCAGGCGTGGGTGGGGCTGGAGCCCGGGGTGACCGAGGCCGTGCTACGCATCAGAGCCTGCAGCAGCTTCAAGATCCTGCTGGCCCAAAACAGGGACAGGTTAGTAATTAATGGGGCGGGTTTATATGGAAGTGGGATATTGGGAAAAAGGCCAAAAAAATCAGGGTAGTGGGAAATAGGGCTAAAAAAAGAGGGATATGGGATTTCATGGAAGTGGGATGTGGGAAAAATGGTAAACATTTTGTGGGATATGGGCAAAAAGGCAACACAAAATAGGGATGTGGGAAATAAGGGCAACAAAATTAGGAATGTGACCCCTTGTAATCCCCCCCCCCCCCATTAGTATTGATCAGTGGCATGAAGTAACATAATGTTTGCACAATATTATTATTCCAGTACTCGTTAATCAAACATTCTTCTTATAATTGTGAAAGTCATGTACGATCTCTTATTTATTCTGCCAATAATTTTGTCCCCTATTATTCACTGTTTATATTGGGGAGCTATCAAGGACAATGCCCAAACCGATTTGATTGTGTTTTACTCTCTTTAATGAGTATATGTTATATATTGCAATCAAATAAAATCATATTTGAAACTAACATAATGATAAGAACATACCCAATCAATCATTGTAAGTATGATACACAAAGACCTTGATATGTCGATATCGCTTTTTACGAATTATGCTTTACCTGTAGTTAATTAATTTGTTTTCCCTTTTAACATCATTTATAAAGAAAGTAACTTTGTATAAGGTATTTGCATTATATAATGCAAACACATTTAAGTTTTGGACTTGTTCAAAAGACTACGATTGGTGTCCACGATTGATTTTTGATGGGACAGCAGGTGACCCGTGATGATTATCACAAAACAATATGTAGTTGTTTGTGCAAACATTTTTTATGATTCAGAAACTTATTTTCTTAATCATTTAACGCAATGTTTTGGGGAACGTTTTCCGTCCTACTAGCAAATGTGCAGATCAGGTCTTGCACATGTTCACTGTGGTAAAATCATTGTGGGTAACTCTGGCACCCTTACAATCTTTTTTTTTTTTTTTTTTTTTTTTTTTTTTTGATTTGTGCCCCCATTTCCCCAAATCCTGGATACGCCCCAGCATACCTGTTGTTGACATACTTGTGTACATATTAAATCACGAACTTTAGTACAATGTACTAGAAATTTGAATTATCAACAGAAAAAAACATTTGACATGACACACCATACCTCCATCTTTTTTGAGTAACTCTCAAGTTACTCTCACAGCTTTACCCTATACTCAGTGGCACTTTGATACGCAGGGTGGAATTCCCCGCCCGACTAAAAATTAGTTTGTTCTACATACCCTGCTAACTAAGTCTGACATGGACATCTTGCTTTTGTTTCTATTAAAGTTATGTTTATTTGTATGCATCATTTACGCCAATCCCTATATATAACATGGTCTAAGGGAAAACGCCAATGAAATCACCATGATATCGTCCAGAGGTCAAAGTGTAGCGAAGCAGATGGGTCCTCAAGTGTGACAGTTTCCAGGGAGTGACACTTTATGTTTAAAGTTCTGTTTGTTCCTGTGAAGGTTGGATGCCAATGCCTATGAGGTTGTCTTAGGAGACTACGCCAATCAAATCACCACAGTACAACTGAAAGGCCAAGGCATCCCCAAGACAGTGTCCACCTATGAAATCCTCAACTGCGACATTTACCAGTAAGTAGCAATCTATTCGGCTGTAATGTAGCTCTAGGACATTTGATCAAAATGTTGACTTACGTTTTCAGTTTTTTTCAAGATCGACCTGAAGTTAACTCTTTTCTTTTATTAGCTCGCACTACCAGTACACAGACAATACTTTTTACCAGATTTCTTCTGATATGTATATCATATCCTTATATCACATAATGATCACCAATGAGTTGGCTTTGGCCATGGGCATCAGCATCATGGGAAGGGGAGGGGTATATAATGATCTACTACTATGGTTTACAAACACTATACCCTACAGTATACAGTCATATATATGACTAGTCATATATAGTGTATTCTGTATGGTGTTGTGTTTGTGAACCACAGTAGTAGACCGTAGCAGATCCAGGGGCGAGCGGGGGCGCGTCCCCCCTTTTCCCACCAAAATACTTCATTTTCATAGTTTTTTTTACACGTCCGCCATCGATCACGCGTTAGAAACCCATGAAATCCCTGAAGTACGCCCCCCCCCCTTTTCTAAAAACTTGGATCTGCCATTGATTGTATACACCCTACGACTCCCCCTCCCATGATGCTGAGGCCCATGACTGTGTGCAGGTATTTCTGGCTGTCGTGGACAGGGGGCGAGCTTCGTGTGGGCCGCGGGAGCTGGGTTGGCATGGAGACCATGGTGGAGGAGACGTACAAGGCGGTGCCGGTCCGCTGGGTCGGCCTCGACCATGCCTCAGGCAAAGCGGCCCGCGTCGAATATGGCACGTTCGCCGGTAAGCAGGAGGGGGGCGATTATACAGCATTTTGTGGTGCATCACCAGTTGCTAAAACAGGCCACACACATAAACCTTGAATTGTACGTATGACACAATTTTTAGTGACTTCAACAACGGGGAGTTCATGTCATACGTAAGATTCACGGACTATGTATGGCCAAACAGTGAGATTGATGCTCTATTTTCTTTGTTTGCCATTGAATGTCCAAAACTTGACAAATTAAACTGTATTATTTAAACTTCAATGCACCAGCATGCTTTCTTTTTTGACAAGGATGCTGGGGTATTGAAATTTAAATGAAACAGTCCGACCGAAATACTCGTACTCTGATTAACTCAAATGTATGAACAACTATCGACCAAATACACATTTCCATTCATGTTACTTTTCAAATAACTCTAACCCCTTGAAATGTCATATAACTCAAATTTTCTGCCAGTATGTATGTCCTTTGTATGCAAATCAAACAGGTTGTTCTGTACAGTGTGCTTCCGTGTCCGAGGGGATAGGGAGTTGGGCTCGTGATCAGAAGGTCGTGGGTTATTGTTTAAAATGGGCCAGAGGCTGTATTGACAAGTGCTGTAATGTGACATACTATGTGACTATTTACAATAAACAATATCACAACCAATAAACCAATGTGCTACAGTGACACAAAACCAGAGTACATTATTCTATAATAAACTCAAAAAGCTTACATATATACCATTCTCTATTATCTATTTTGATGAAACATGACGTTTCGCCATGGTAACTACATGGCTTCATCGCATATTGCACTGTATGCCAGTGCAACATCAGTTGAAGCCATGTACTGTCACTAAGCTTCGCTCTATCATAACATTATTCCATGCTGCTGACCCTGTGTTTGCTGTCTTCCAGACGACACAGTGTTTGTGTCGACCCCGGCTGGCGGGGGTTCCCCGTCCTCCCCGGCGTCATTCCCCAACGTGGTGACGACGCACGCGGCGTTCTTCGCGTTCACGGTGCAGGCGTGCGCCGGTGCGCGGCTGCTGCTCGCCACCACCGCCGGGGGAGGCAGCGCCGAGCCGTATAAGTACACAGTCGCTATCGGTGAGTCGCCGCGCGCCGGGGGGGGGGGGGTACTTCCATCGTCGCCCTATATGGCATGTGTCACTGATAGGGGTCACCTTTTTCCACCACTCAGTTTCACTAGGGGTCATGATTTTAACATTCCAGCCAGTTTCACTAAGGAAGGTTAAATTTGGAGGTTCAATATCTGACGCTCTTTTCATGTAATTTTGAATTATTGAGCCATAAAAAACATAAGTTTTAGAAAATCTTGTTTTCATTACAGTATCACATAGAACACCATCGCTATCTGTGAGTCACCGCGCGCTGGGTGTCTATTGTACAATACTAAATATTCATTTTGAGAAAAATCCTTTATACTTGCTTTATTATAAGCCAAATATTTTCTTCTTCTTGATCAAGAAGGCTTCATCAGGGCCAATGTTCAGTGAATGTCTGACAGTATCAACACAGCTGCAGACATCACATGACATTGGAACACACGACCGCCCACGACCCCCACCCCGCCACTGACCCACTTCCTGATGTCATATGATGTCTACAGCTGTGTTGATATTGTCAGAGACATTCACTGGACATTGGCCCTGATGAAGCCTTCTTGATCAATAAGGAGAACATATTTGGCTTATAATAAAGCAAGTATAAAGGATTTATCACAAAATGAATGTTTAGTATTGTACAATAAGAAATCCAATGAATCTGTTCAATAAGTGGGTATTTTAGTTTTTGACAAGGAACCTACATGGTTTGAAAACATTTAGATAAAGATAAAAATTCAAAATTAAATTGTGAACACCACACAACATAAAAGAACATTCTAAAACAAAATGAGACCAAGCGTTGAGCACCTAATACATAGGATTTTTCAGTACACATTCACAACAGGATAACATGAGAGAATTAACCCGCAGGCCTCAGCCACCGGGCCGAGGTCACCCGCGGGTCCCAAAAATAGCACTTTTATCTCGTATACCTGGATTCTGGACAGTGATATTTTGCAACAAATTCAATTAATAAAATATTAATTAACAAAATTTGCTTGTTTTTTGACTAAATTTATATCAAAGTTACAGACTTAGTTGATTTACATGCCCAAAATTATAAATGCAGGTTGAGTGATGACACAAATAGCACAACAGAACTGAAATTGAGCTGCGCATTGCAATGCAAGAGACTGAGTTCAAGCTATCTTAAATTTGTTCACAATGGGCCCGGCTGAGTTCTGTTTGCATTGTGACTTGTGTTGAGGCTGCCAAAATTGTGTGAGGCTACTTGGTGTGAGAAATGTGACCCGGTAATAAAAAATCAAAATTAAACAAGTGTGAACACATTCACACAGCATAAAAGGACATTCCAAAACAAAATGAGACCAAGTGCTGTGTACCAAATACATAGGATTTTTTAATAAAGCTGTGAGATATGGCCATGCAAATTAACATACATTATTAGAATAGATAGTTATGATTGTATAATCAAAAGCTGCCTGTTTGGTGTCCCCAGGTGTGAGTGACATGGTGTACATGGAGATGTACAACCGCGCTGGGAGCCGCTACTCCCGCCGGGTCAGTGGAGTCCTCAGCTGCCACGAACCACGACCGTTCTGGATCGACTGGAAGACAGGGGTCAGTGGCGTGTGGGGATATACCCCCCCCCTGGATCTCAAAATCTCAGTGAATTAATTTTACATATCTCAGTGCAAAAGCCCTTTTCTCAAATCTCAATCAATTGATCTCAATGAATTGAAAGGTCAAATCTCAATTCTCAATGAATTTTGACACCTAATATCCATGTTTCACTATGATTTCTCATGTTCCATGGTCCACAATGAAATTGACCCAAAGCTAACAATTTTGAACACAATTTATTAGTAATTCTATTTCGCGACAAAAGACATGTAAAATTTGGTCAAATTTTGGTAAAATAGGTGTTGGTGCTGACTGTGTGTGCATGCTGTAGGTGTTGGTGCTGACCATAGGAACATGCATTCACTTTAGTAGAGGTTTAATATAATTAATATGATTTACTCATACCAGTCAATGGATTGACTTTTGGTGCTGACAGTGTGTGCTTGTTGTAGGTGTTGTGGTGCGTGTTACAGGTGTTGGTGCGTGTTGTAGGTGTTGGTGCGTGTTGCAGGTGTGTGTGCGTGTTGCAGGTGTTGGTGCTGGGCCGTGGTGCGGTGCTGGGGGAGCATGTGCTGCTCACGTACCACGACGGGGACGCCGTCACGGACGCCATCGTGGGGATCTCCCTCCTGTCAGAGACGGCAGCACTGTGGGGATACCAGCGCACCATCGGTGGGTTAGTTACACACAGGAAGGGATTAGATTTAGCATGATCAGGGTTCAGTTGTGGTTTTTAACTGGAGACATTCGCTGGGTTAGACTTATGTCAATGCAAAATCAAAGCTCCAGTTTCCTTACTAGGCCTTGTGAAATTGTACCTTAGATGTCGCTGAACATTTGGATAGTGGGGTGCGTGATTGGTTGCATTTTGTGACCCACTTTCACGAATGATAGGGACATTGAATTATGAATGACATATGATATTGAATTATAACTATGAGATATGATGATGAATGTTATGAGAGGGTTCAGCTACCCTTGGGGTGTTATTTCCAGCTAACCTGTCACTTGACGTGTTATGTAACTGCCCCTGTCTTTCAGCTGAGAGCATTTTATGTGCATTTTAAGTTTGAAAACCACAGATTTCCGGAAATTTGTTCCCAATCATATTAGTAATTTCATGTAGTCTATGTAGTCATGTAGTCAACGTTTAGAAAATAAAATGTCATAAACCATATTTGAACATTAACATACCATTTGTAAAAATCCCTCTATGTAGGTTTAATATTTGTTTGTGTATGATTAGGCCTCTGTAGAGCTGAAAAGCTTTAAAATAAAAATTAAAAACCTTTTGAACATTTTTCATCATCACTCATGATTATTTTCATATAGCATGGAAAGAAATCAAAGTACAAAATTTTTGCCAATCAATTCACGGCTGTTTATTTAATACATGGTACCAACGACAAGAACACTACACTGTATGTGTTTTTGTGTTTTCACACATCATCAGTTACTAAACAATCAAATAACTAAATATACTCTATAGTATATTGAAGTATATGCATAACTATATTAATCCAATAGGTATTAACACATCACAGGAGATTCTATACTCTGTAATTGTATAGGTATTAAGAGAACAAAACTATTTACACTGTCAACAACTTAATAATTCGCNGGCTGTTCCGTTGTTTTTCGTGCAGCTGAGAGCGTGGTGCTGCGGCTGGACAACAGTGGTCTGTACAACACCACGTGGTTCCCGCTGGGGGCGAGTCAGCAGTTCCTGGTGCACGTCCACGCGTGTCGCGACCAGGCGCTCACGCTTGCCGAGTTCCCGGGGGTCATCGAGGAGACCAGCTACACCGTGAGTACTGTAAAAACAGTACACCGAGAGTAATGTAAAAACAGTATACAATGAGTACTGTAAAACAGTACACCGTACGTACTTCAAAAGAACATCACATGTGGTAGAATGTAAACTTCTAGCATCCTGGGTTTGTTCATTCATGATATAAACAAGAATTTAAAGATACTAATAGGAGCCTACGAACTCACATTTTGGCGAGGCTTTCGTTCTTGTGACAAGAACTTCTTCTGGCCGAATGAAATGAACCGCGATACCTGCTATGACTTTCCACCCGTCTTCCTGCCACTGCTGTCATGGGAAGCGAAGACGTTAAATAGGATTTGATTGAATGATTCATATACTGTCCACTTGATTTTTGTTATGTGGTATAAAGCAGTGGGTCTCATGATTCAATTATTTCAATTTATTTACCTGCTTTTCTTTCAAAAATAGTTCTGAAATTAAAATATTATTGATAAATAAGATAAATCCAGTGTTTTTAAAATTACATCGAAATTTTCGGTCTTGTCGTCTGAAGGCCATCTTCAAGAATAACATCACATGGTAAGTTTAAAAACACTGGATTTATTTCAAAATGAGAATATTATCAGAAGAAATTCGATGAAATTGTAAATTCCTATTTGCTCAGATCACGTTTGGCGCCCGCGACAACACAGTTCTCCAGATCGCATCAAACGGAACCCTCCTTGCAGAGACACGAGGAGCGTTTCTAGGTGACCTACATCAGTCTGTTGCAATCGATTTGTTAGGTTTATACATGTAACTGGCTTTTTATGCTTTAGTTTGATTTTATATTGTTTAATATAGTATATAGAGTTTAAATGGTAAACGCTTACCATGCAATATCCAATAAATAGTCCAAAATTTAAAATTTAAAATAAAAACTTTATTTGAAGAAACAATTGGACTATTTATTGGATATTGCATGGTAAGAAGAAAATGGAAATATAAATACCGGTATACATACAATTATTTTATATTGTTCTAGTTATTCTGTTAGTGCTGTTTAATTGAAAGGAATTTTCAGAATGCACAAAACACACCATATTGCTTCTATCAAAATATACTTGTTCAGCCGCTGAGCATAACCTTTTTTTAAATTACAAATAAGTCTTTTTGTTTTACAGACTGCAATTCCTGGCAATGGTTCTGGGTTCGGTGGACAGATCAGATGCTTGAAGTACAGTAATCTTTATACTAAGTATTAGAAGTTCAATAATATGTTCTTTGGTATGTTTTTGAATAGAAAACACATTGATACGTGAGAAAGGCAAATTGTAAAATTGCTGAAATATTGAATTGTATCAAATAATAGTATTGATTGCATGAATTTTGCATTTATTTGTATCATAAAGTTACTTGGACATGATATCCAAACAAAATTTTCATTTATTGATGTTGAGATTATTACTTTTGAGATTTTCCTGAATTTGAGTTATTGTGTTCATCATGTAGTATTTAGTCTACACTTTGGTTAGAGTTTTTAAAACTTTTTTGTTAAATCTGATTTAGATAATGTCATTTGACTCATTTTGGTTTCAAGCCATCAACGTGTTATGAGAAAACAATGAAAATATATGTTAAATATGGCAATTCACAAAATGTATTTCAAACTGACTATTCAGATGGGGATCGGACCAGTTGTTGACAAACAAGCAAAACTGATCGTCACTTTTCCGAGGGATAGTGATAAAAGGTAAATTATTTGTAATTTTCGTAATTGCAGTTGATGTACACATTGCAAAAAAATCCCCATTCAAAGAAATATCAGTAGATTTTCTGTCACACAATATTTTCTCAATGCCCTAAAAGTATTTTGTATAAGTGATTTTTTTGTTTGCTTGGACATATTTAGATATTTTTGCTCTGATGAGGAATTTAGTTATTCAAAAGTACTTAGCCAATTAATTTTAGAAAATCTTCTTCAAATTTATCTTTTGACAAACCTTTCACCAGCAGTTACGATGTAGAAACAACAATAACTTAAGTGATTTATTTGAAACAATAATAAGTTTCTTGTTATTCTACTTTTAGGTTTAACGCCTATGGCATATCGTCCGGCTCCAGTAACACAGGCCAGGCCGTGTGGGAGCTTTCAAAACCACGCCGTACGTCCATTATTCCAAATAAATATTTGCAAATTCAATTTTCAGAACACCCATCCTAAAGTTAAGCTTAATTTATTTTTTTAAATCCTGTTATCAGTATCATAAGTGTAGTTATTATAAAAACTGTTACCAAAGTTTTCTCACTTTGGCCCTTTTAGAAAATGTTATGTGATATAAGTGAGATAAGTCTGTAATAAATGTGTGGTGTAACACTATGACAAATAAAGTACTGCACTCTGTAAAATTTACTGAAAATACACAAACATTTCAGTATTTTACAATGAATACAACCATTTGAGTTATTATGCCATGAATTCTAACTAGCAAAGCCAATTCTGCACCAAAAGGATGTAACTTTCATTGGAATTAGGTTTGATGGAAGGAGGTTATAGAATAAAAGCTGTTGTGACGTATTTGTGCGCAATCTATAATTAAAATAATTGCATATATTTTTATGTTTAAACAATCGTAGCACAGGTATTAATATACCCACAATAGTACAAAAATGTAAGTAAGTAGCTTCATTTTGACACCTCAAACACTATTGTTGGTTCATTAATAGCTGTTCTACAATGATTTAAACAAAACAATATACGGGATGTCTGTGAAGTGCTGTATTCCGTCACAGAGCATGTGTACACTGTGTTCACGCGGCGGTCTGTCCCCGGCGGCGCCGAGCGCTTCACCCAGCTGCTGCTGCGCCACCAGCACCTCCTGCTGGCCGTCAGCGCCTGCTCCCACGCCAGGGTCTTCCTCGGGGGGAACCCCGACGACGCCAAGTACAACGGATACTCGGTCGTCATCGGCGACGAGGTGAGCGGAGGAGGACGTTGTGAAAAACTGTTGTTAGCTTTTATCATTCTTATGCATGTATTTCTGTTGGTTATCGTGGTCCAGAATGGGCTTCTAAAAATAAGTTGAATAGGTACAACAGATACTCTGTCGTCATCGGCAACAGTGTCAGGATTAGGTGGAAAAGTGCTACTGGTCAGCAGGACGAGTAGCCTAAAAATCTACCCATCCTGCAAAAAATGTACTCATCCTACTCGCAAACACTATACCTATAGGCAAAATAGACGAGAATTGCAACTCATCAAAAGGACGAGTTCCTAAAACTTTTTACTCGTCCTCCACAAGTTTATACCGGTCAATACGGGCGGAGGAGTCGCTAATCCTGACCCTGGAGGACATTGTGAAAAATTTAACTTAGCTTTTGTCATTCTTTTGCATGTATTTCCATTGGTTTAATTGTGCTCAGGAATTGCCTTGTGAAAAGAAGTTTGTATAGGTACTCATCATGTACATTACATTGTGTATGGCTACGTTGTTTCACTTGTGTGATGATTTCTAAAAAACAAAATATTTATATTGGTGCTTGTTTATTTCAAAATAGTATTGAAATTTGTTTAAAAAGAATGATAAATATAAAACTGGGTTTGTTTTGTAATATGAATTATTCTATCAGGATTGGTTCTTGTGGCGCATCGCGGCGAGCCCGAAGGATGAGCCGTGATACGCCACAAGAACTCACCTGATACAATAATCCATGTTACAAACTCACCAGGTTTTATCTATTTATTGCCATTAACCTGGCATATATTGCACTATTATCTTGGATTATTCAATTCTATTCCCCCTCAAGATTTGAATGCAGAGCAGCTATTTGTTGTGCGGTTTTGTACTAGCAGTATTATGCTGTTACCAGGGCAACACGCGCACTGTGATCAAGGATGTTGTGGGCACCGTGCTGGCCTCACAGGACACGCCAGACGTACTCCAGTGTGACGTTTTCCACTCGTTCTGGATGATGTGGACCTACGAGGAAGACAAAGACCCGAATACACTCATAGTAGGAAAAGGTTGGTGCCTCAAGTGGGGAAAATATGTTACTCCCAATGTAGTAAAAAAAATTACCGCAGCAAACAAGACAAGATTCTTATATCCTTGTCAAAGGGTTTATTAAAACACTACTTTCAAGCCAAAAAGATTCTTGAAAGTTTCTCTGCAGCTCTCAAACTTTCACCTTCTTCAGGCTGCTGCCAATCGAAATATGCCACTTCCCAATGTAGCAAAATTACAGTAGCAAACAAAACAATATTTTCATATCCAGTGACAAGACACTATTAGAGATACAACATGGTCAGGATTAGGTGGGAAATTTGCTACTCGTCAGCAGGACGAGTAACCCTTTAATATCTACTGGTCCTGCAAAAAATGTACTTGTCCTATTTGCACAATCTCTCTCCCTGTATGCCAAATTGACCAGAATTGCTTCTTGTAAAAAAAGGATGAGTTGCCAAAACTTCTTACTCGTTCTCCACAAGTTTTTACTCGTCAATACGAGCATACGAATGGCTAATCCTGACCCTGTACAAGTATGCGGCACTAATAGCTAATAAGACTTAATGTTGTAGTGCTCACTGTATCTGACAGGTGATGTGGGGTCAATGTTGTCTCTGTATCAGGTGATGTGGTGGGGGCCGCAGCTCTCCTCACCTACCGGTCGAGCCGCCCGCTGATGCAGATAAACGTGGCCGACTTGTTCTCGGACGATGACAACATCGCCACGTGGACGGTCAACGAGGACCTCGGTCAGTATTACCACTAGACATCACAGCATGATTTTCTAGTATTCATTCACTTGGTGAGATTAACAGTACAATACAATACAATACAATACAATTTATATAGCGTAAATTCCACTAAATGTTCATATACGCTTGCAGGCCTCCTTAAACAAATGGTGCTTTAGTTGTGATTTAAAGGGTGCAAGAGTTTTGGATTGTCGAATGGACAGTGGAAGTTTATTCCATAATTTAGGTGCTGCTGTTTTAAATGCTCTATCACCATAAGACTTGGTTCTTGATCTAAATTCTAGTACTGTATTCTGTAAAAATATTTTTTTGCAGCCCTGGGTGTTCGCGTCCACACGCCCGACGAGTACAACTACAACCAGCTGTGGGTGTCGGTGGAGAGCCGGCAGTGGGTCGTGTTCCGCGTCATGGCGCAGAACGACGCACACATCACACTGTCACAGGCCGCAGGCACCCCAGGTACGGTCATAGAGAAACTAAGAAAAGGTTATTCATTATAAATGTTTTTTGAACCAACATCTTTTTTTAATTCACATTTTAATTAAATATTTTCAACCTTCACTGCGGTCATCTTCAGAATATAATGTAAAATGAACCAAATTGAATTACAAAACAGTACTGTTTTCAATATACATGAATATAATACAGAACATGAATCAAAACATAACAACACAAGGATTAAGGATTAAGAGATCAGCTGGTGCTGACAACATCTAAATCTTGATGGTCAGGGTCCTGCTCTTGTATTCCTCCTTGGTGTTGTTCGTGGGTTTTATTTCCTCAATGTACAGTGCCTCCAGAAGGTTATTCCATACTTATATCCTCTTACAATTACGGCTGTGAGCTATAGGGCAAATATCAAAAAAAGCCCAATTACAAAGAAGATTGTGGTTGCATTTAATAATATATTTAGAAAGTTTATGAATATTGATTATGGTACAAGTATGAGTGCAGCATTTGTTAATGCCAATGTTGATTCTTTTACTGTTGTTAGACGTAAAAGTGCTGCTTCCTTCCGTAAGAGATTAGGTGATTCTAATAATATTTTAATACAGGCAGTTTTATCTAGTGTTTTTAATATATATGGTTCTAATCTATTATTACGAACGAATGGAATAATATTTTGTACAACTTTAGTAACAGGTGCACCAACTGTGATAATCGTTATTTTAATCCAACATTAATTTATATTATATTATCTTATTTTATCTTTTTATCCTATGTTTTAAAGATATGGACAGTATAACCACTTGTCTGATGTAAATAATTAAATGAATAATGCCCTGATAATCCACACTTTGTGTCATCGAAGACATGCTTAGTAAGTCTTTTTTAAAGATGAGACATATATTTACCCATACATGACTTCCTCAAACATGTAAAAATGTTTTTATTTCCATGGAAGTTAAAATAGTAAAGATGATATTTTTACAGGCACCATGGAGACGAGAGAGATTGTAATTGGTTCCCATGGCAACACCGAATGTCGCATCAGAGATTACACTCAGGGCAACGATCTGGTCAGTACATTTTGTATATGGATTTTTTTACGTGACAACAGAAGAAGATTATCTCTATGAATGATAACATTGGGTTTACAAAATGTTGTAAATGCTTTGTAAACAGGTTTGGTACAGAGTTGTTAACAGGTTTATATACAGGTTGTAAACTGTTAGATTCCAAGGTGTTTACAAAAATTTTTACAAGCTGGAAACTATCATTTTGTTGCATTACAAGGTTATTCTTGAAAAGATTTGTAATTATGGTTTCAGACAATATAAGATTATTTTGTTTCTGTTACACATATTTCTACCATGGTATTTCTTTATTTTATATAACAAATGTTTTAAAGATTACGGAAAAGAGTTCCATCATTCTGACAAAATGTGAATTTATCCTAAATCTGTTCTTATAGTTTATTAGTAAACTGTTGTAAAATGTAAAGTTGTTCAACAACAAGCTTTTTGTTAATTAAGACTTTAAAACCAAGATATTTACATTTATTTTTAGTTGGCTTCCAGAAAAAATGTATAGTTCTATATAAAGCTCAACCTTGCATTGTAGTCAGTACATTGTTTTTCCCCCCGACTAATAAGTCCACATCTTGTGTGGCTAAAACCAGTGTGGTTTTCAACCCCTGAGCCATGGCATTTTTTGAGAACTACAGAGGATTTTTGTATTCCAATGGTTTATTGTGTAAAATCCTCCAGAATACAATATAGTGTTGTATCTTATAAATCAAATGGATATTCCTACCTGGTTATCCCACTACGAAAAGTTACATAGTTTTTTTAACAATAGACAGGTCCACTCTATTGTATGTGGAAACCAGTGTCCATGTGAGCGTTACCGTGTGTTTTATCAGGTTTCGGCTGAGACCCCCGACATCCTCTCCAGCACCTTCCCTCGCTACTTCTGGATCTCCTGGCTCGATGGCAACTACCACCTGGGCAGGGGCAGCAGGGTACGAGAGTCACATTTCGCATATTGGATTTGCACAAACTGTAGGTCAAAACACTACTTCCAAATAAGAAGGATAATCTGTTGTAACCAAGTTTTTAGTCCCAGGATTATTACCATTGAGCCATAATTGCCAAAGAGTTACTACCTGTAAAGTAATAGTAATGCGTATATAAAAAACATTCTCTAATACTTAAAATTCTCCCAAATCATAACCTGGATGACATTACTCTGTACGATTTGCTACATAAATCAATAATATTCAGTACATTTCCAAAAAGCTGGTTTTAATGCTCACTTAGCTCAGGGTTTGACGATGACTCAGGTCATGGCTCAAGCTCCTGCCACTGTAGTCACAACAATTATTTTATATGGCTTTTCATAGCTGATAAAACACCATGCACTCTGCCCACTAGGTGGGTGAGTCTGCGATCCTGGAGTGGGTGGAGTCTGAGTGGTTCCAGCCGACCTCCCTGTCGGTGAGCACCGGCTGGGGCGCCGAGGGAGACTGGTCCTTCTCACTGTACCAAGGCAGGTAACTCACCGCCGCCAGACAAATAATACCACTCAAGCTTATCATCTTGAGTTATACTTGTACTTTTGAACTATATTTTTTAATATAATATAATAATATTTATATATATATTTTTGAAGCTACTTGAAGCTTTTGGCCATCTTCACATCATAGCTTCAAAGCTTCAAAAATATAGTTCAAAAGCACAAGTATAACTCAAGATGATTAACAGAACTTTGAACAAATGAATATTCAACATACAACTCATGCTTGTGTATGAATAGTTCTTGGAGCTGCTCGTACCATATTATATTAAAACAGAAAAAATTATGAAGTCCAAAAGGTACTTGATAAAAATTCATTGAAGATGCGCAAATTTCTGATTTCAAATAAATTTTGGTACATTTTGGACTTCATAAGTTGTTCTGTTTCATGCTTGTGTGTTGTTCAATTGTGCAGTACGGTACTGTTGCAAAGATGTTAACTTTTCATATGTTCAACAAATCGCATAAATAATGATGATGATTATTACAAAGGCAACTGCATCAATGGATTTGATCTTTATTTGAAAGTAGCTTTGAAAAGATTTTTTAATCATCATAATTCATTTTCTCAAAGCCCCTTTCAACAGACATGTTCCATGACTCATATCCATTGATGCAGTTGCCTTTGAATTTTTATATGCATAACAGGCCAAGTAGTAAAATCCTCTCTCATAGTAAAATCCTCTCTTGTAGTAAAATTCTCTGGTTTGCGTTTACAGAGGACTTCTTCCAGTGGACCACGTCAGGCTTGTATTACGAGGACTTTGCGATTTTCCCGGAGAACGGAGTGTTCATGTTCCAGGTGCAGGCGTGTGAGCATGCAGCCATCGCGCTGTTTCAGTAAGTAGAGTGCTGTTTTATATTATTATATGTATGTACAGTGTATTGCGTGCTTCTGTGTTTGAGTGGATTGGGAGTTGAACTCGTCACCAGAAGGTCGTGGTTTTGATTCCCGGTCAGGTGTTGAGCAAACCTATCTCTAACGAGATGCACACTACTCCGTGGTACCTACACGTTATATTTAAAATGGGTACAGGTCAGGCAAGTGAACGTTAATGTGAATGATAAGCACATCTGCGCTACGGTAGCGATGTGCTGTATGCTCCCTGGCGAGATGAGAAAGATAGTGTGACCAGGATGCCAATGACCTGGTGTAGATGTAAAGTCGCTAGAGCACGACAAAAACTGTGGATTGCGACTGTAAATAAGCACATTTACATTTACATTGATTGTTACTTCAGTATTTTGTATTGCCACCTTTTCACTTGTTTTGAATTGGAACACAAATTTGTAATAATTGACAAGTGTTTTTTATATTATTTCAATACGCATATTTATTGTGAAATTTTCATGAAATGAATTTTTTTAAATTTCTTTTACAGGGATGTTCTGAAAACCAAAGCCTATGAGCTGGTGATAGGTAAGCGTTTTGTATCTTGTTATTAGATGATTCAAATGGAAAAACAAACCTAATAATGTGTCACCAGATTATTTGGTCCTTGTCCAATCAAAAGTCTCTATTCGAGTTACACAAGCAATATGCATGTTTCCGGTCATCACGTTTACTTTTTCAATCGTTACTTGACCGCACTTAAAATCCTTAAAACGCTATACCACGTGAACCATGTACTCATTCTTTTATATTTTTTAGATTGTAACAATTACCTGTTTTGATTGGTCTTATGAAGGAAGACACTATGTACATGTATATTATTTCAAAATGTATACTTTGCATTGAGTAGAAATGACATACACTATCATGTTCTTTGACAAAGTGACGCAAATCTTTAAAGATTGATTTCGCACAATGGTTTAAATGTGTAACGAATGAAGAAGCATTATTTTGATTAGATAAGTACAAAAGAACCTGTGAAGTTTGTGTTCATTGAATGTTAAAAAAAACAACTGAAATGTGTGTATAGCTGAATTGTGTGATTGGTGTTCTAAATGCAAACAGATGTAGTTTTTCATGACCAAGATCTATAAGCATCACCATTCATACATTTGAAACCAGTCACTCAGTCCCAATGTTAGTTTACATCTAAATACACACCTGCCAACTTACGTTGTCCCATATCTACAATAGGTGATGGGGTCATAGGTGGAGTTTATGTCTCTAGATGTAAACAAACATTGGGACTTTGTGACTGCTTCAAACCAAGCACTGCCCGCTGTGACCAGGTCAGGGGTTGGAGGTGGTGGGCAGGGGTCTCTGTAAAGAAACGTTGGGACTTAGTGACTGTGTTTCAAACCAAGCACGGAACCAAGCTAGTGTGTGACAGTTCACAATTCACACACAAGATTTAGAGCATATCACCAATCACATGTTGCTCTATGACCCCCTAGGTGGTCGCGGTAACCAGGCGACGTACATGGTACGGGGTGACCAGACGAGCTGGCCGTCAGACCAGGAGAGGAGCACGCCCGGGGTGCTGGGCTGCCACAGCATGCGCACCTTCGTGCTGTCGTACGGACCCGCTGGACTCAACCTGGTGCGTGGCCATAGACAGATCCAGGAGGGATTTAGGAGGCATCGGCCCTATTTTTTTATCCTAGACAGCGTATGAAACTCATGAAAATTTGCTCACTGACCACAAGGCCAGCCACTGTAAAATGCAGCTATTCTTTCTAGTGATTTTTTTTTTTCTGTTTCTCATTGTTTTCACATGCTGCATACCATATGTCACAAATCTTGTCTTTCTAGTGAGGGTATTGAAGTTGAAGTTTGAATAGCTTTTACATATTGCTATGTACCGGTAATCACATATATGTAATAATGCTTTGTTTTACTGCTGTTTGTAACCCATACACACATGTCTAATACCTACATTTTTCTTATACTCCTGACTTAATCCTTTAACATGTGGAGTAAGTAAGTAACAATTAAAATGCAGCATTTACCATATAGAAATTTCTTATTGTTGTTGTTTTTGTGTCATGCAGTAAACAGTCTGTTTTTCGTTCCAACCGAGTGGCCATTTATAAAATCCGGAGCAATTTCCAGAAGGCTCCAGCCATCAAGTGGTTTTTGCTGTGCTTTAGGTGGATGAGGATGGGCACCTGCTGTTCTTCTGGAAGGACCCGGACCCTCTGCCCACGAGGACCATGTCTCTTGGCTCCGAGGTCCCCGCAAAATGGTTCTTCAACAGAGCTGCAGGTATACAGGATAACATTGGTTGGAAATCATTCATTAGATTTCTATAATCATAATTCTAGGATCGATGGTTTGTTTTCTACAGTTTTTTTGTCCTGATTAAGATCTGATACACTGTAGATTGTGTAAACCATTGGTCAGTAAAGTGAAAAATGGATATGATTTAGATTTTCATGATTGTATGATTTCTTCAAATTTTAGGTCGTATTTGAGATGTGAACTAGGCATCACTTTACCTTAACAATTCTTCACCAATTTCAACAAGATGCACTTGCAATATATTCCCACATTTCTCATCCATCTGTATCATTGTTTCAGTTATGAAATGTCACTAACGTTTTGTTTCCTGTTCCTGGCTGTAGGCAGCACCATAATGAGCAAGTCCTACAGCAGTGATGACGTGAGTGGCAAATACCGGAGTCCTCGCGTCAAGTACAGTCACCTGTGGCTGGCGGTGCATGACGACCCCTGGATCCGCTTCCAGGTACGGAAAAAATGCGGACATCAAACGGCAGAGAACACTGGATAAGTACCCGTCCTATTGTCCGAGACGGTATCTGTGTTGTCAGGATGGGTAAAAAATTTGAGTTACTTGTCCTATGGACATGTATTCTCAGTCACACAAGACATCAGTTTAAATTGAATTTATCAGGAGTTTGTTGATGTGGACATGTAAATCTTAGTTAGGACGGGTATATTTCGCAGGATACCCGTCCTATGGATAAGTATGATTTTTCACTAATTCGTGGCCCTGAAACGTCAGAGAACACTGGAATGACAGTCCTTTTCAGACCAGTAAATTTAGGCCGTAGCTACATATGTTTTTTTTCAAACACTGAATGAAACTGATTGTTAACAAATTCATTTTTTATGCTCCAAATATCATATATTTATGCTACATAAATCAAATTTGCTACAAATTTGAAAAGCATCTGTATCCATACTTTACAAATGTACTCTTTCATTTTTAACATAGGAAATGTTTGCCCTCTTAATCAATAATTATTTCTGTGCCTCAGAAGCTATGAAAAAGGGCTTAATGAAATTTTTTTTATTGAGGGGGGTTCGCCTAACATATTTGCCTCCTCTGTTTTGCAACCCTGGTTACGGCCCTTCTGAGATCTCTATGCTATTGAGTAATTCAAATCTAATCTCTTCTAATGCTCAGTGAATGATTAGCACATACACGTAATAGGTAAGTCAAAGATAGATAAATATTTTGAATTCAGAATAAGTACTCGCTTCTAAAGCTAATGCAATAAACCTAGTCCAGGTTGCAGAGGATCTGTCATGTAAATTCACTGTATCTTGATGCCTTCTACTCCAAATTCACTGCGTTTATATTATTCAACTTCAGACAAACATGTTAAATATCGATATTGAACTTATTTCAACGACCTTAGATAATGTTCCTGCATTAGAATCATGTGTGTAGAAATCCATTGGCACTGCAAACCTAGCGGAGTCCTCTCGGGGGGTGTACTTCAGGGGTGAATGGGTGGGGGGGGGGGCACTTAAGGTCCAAAATCATACCCTACCCCTTAGTGAAAGCAGTGAAACTATGAAAATGATACCCCTAGTGAAACCACTGGATGAAAACAATGGGGTATTATCCCAAGGCATATTATTCTATGCGACACTGTAATAAAAACAAGAAGATTTACGACAGCTTAAACACTCTAACACATTATAAACCTAGCCGAGTCCTGTCTGGTCATCCCTCTGCACGTAAAAGAACTCACCTAGTTTGAAAACTATAGCTAGTGTGATCCCTCCACACTCCTGAGGCTCAGTTGGTTACCTAACCTGCCAAACAAACAGGACCACATTGGAAATAAGCATTACTTATATATGTACGCTTTCCTGCGCTATCCTAGGAACATAAGTTTCTGAAGAATATCAATCAACCTGTTGTTGTGCAGGTGATGGCTTGCACCGAGGCCCACATCAACCTGGCCACTTACTTCGGCATCCCGGACTTTGACAACTTCGAGATCCGCATCGGAGAGAACGGGGGCAAAAAGGTACATTCTAAGGGAATCCTAAACGTTCATGTAAAAAGTAAAAGCAGGTAGGATTGGATTCAATTGAGGGGAAGGCGTTTTGTCTGTGAGGATTTTGAAATTGAATTTTCAATGTTACAGATCTTATGATATGGGCTTATAAATGGGGATGGGCTTTCATCCAAGCTATTATTGCGTTAAAGATGAATTTGCTCAAGGTCTGCTACTGGACCTGACCAAGAATCAAACATACTACCCTCTAATCATCAGTCCAATTCCTGATTCACTCGGCCACAGAAACATTATTATTGAAATTCGAGCAACAACAAAATTTAACAGTATGCTTCCTACCACTCATTATATATAACCCCTTATGAAAAACTTTTAATCCTATTT
Organism: Streblospio benedicti; assembly: GCA_019095985.1. NCBI lineage: Eukaryota > Metazoa > Annelida > Polychaeta > Spionida > Spionidae > Streblospio > Streblospio benedicti. The sequence goes on along the minus strand of CM032659.1, from coordinate 38,086,306 downwards.
ACATACAAAATGTCCACATGAATGAGATTGATAACCGTAATGAGCACTGCATTAGGTGAGCATCAATGACGGCTTCAGCCTGGAGTGTAACTCTGTGGAGGTGGAGGACTTACTGAGCTGCTCAGAGCCACGCGCATTCTGGCTCAGGTAATCACACCATGTCACCTCACACTTAATGAAAACATGCAAAGCCACACCTGGAGCGTATTTGTTATGTTTATTGAACAATAGAGCCTCTGGTTGGATGCGAGAACCAAAATCAGAAAAATCTGATTTAGATTAAAAAAAAACAAGCATCTTTAGACTTTGAATGCAATTGTTTCTGGTCTGGTCATGTACCATTTTTGTATTTGTTGCATTGAATGCCCAATTGGAAATTAGGTAAAATCACCAAAAAAGGATAATCTAAGATAAGCGATCAGTGACTGCAAGAGTTCATTGGCCATGATTTTCAATCAAACGAATTTCCACTTCTATCATACGTGTATTTGTTGTAGGTGGGATGATGGTAACATCAGGATCGGGCGTGGATGGAATATGGGTAAAAGCATTCAGTGAAATATTTCAAAGTTGGAAAGTAGTATGCGCCTTTCAAATGACACAATGCTCTTACCAAAGCCTGTAAGCGAAATGCACCTAAAATATTTTATCACACATTTTAGTTACACCAAAGAGCATTAAACTATACTATCTCTAGTTACACCAATAACAGCAAAGCATTTTCATTAGGCAAAAAAATATATACATGTGTTTCTTGTTTCCTGACCTTACCTATTTTTTTTTTATTGCTGACCCTATGGTTTTTTATTCACAATTATTTCAAATCTGAACAATTCTTCAAACAATCCCGGGCCATTCTCACATCTCAAAATAGGTATATTTCCCCCTCTGGTATGAAACATGAAACACAGATATTACTTTGTTTGGCCTTATGCTTCAGTAACAAATTCTATATTGCGATCCTTGAATTAGTTCATCGTGTTGGTAATAATTATGTAAATTTATTATTTTCATCTCTCACAACACAATGTTTTCTAACCGTTTGACAGCCGTCAATCATGACTTGGCATGTGCAGTAGCGTTTTTGAAAATGTCTGCAGAAGCAGACGAAACTGTCAAACAGTTAGTAAATTTTGTGTTATGAGAGATGAAAATAATAGATTTTTCTCTATTGAGATATTCTAATGGATTTTGGCACTATTCTGTCTGTTGTTTGCGAGTAGGTGAGAGTCAGCTGACGTTCTGCCATGAGCAGGCGGTCACCATCAATGGGGTCGCCTTCGCCTCCGACAGGGGAGAGGAAGCGGAGTGGTGGCTTGATGACTCACACGGTACGGTACAGAGCGGTCACTCATGGTAGACAGAGTGGTCACTCATGGTAGACAGAGTGGTCACTCATGGTAGACAGAGTGGTCACTCATGGTAGACAGAGTGGTCACTCATGGTAGACAGAGTGGTCACTCATGGTAGACAGAGTGGTCACTCATGGTAGACAGAGTGGTCACTCATGGTAGACAGAGTGGTCACTCATGGTAGACAGAGTGGTCACTCATGGTAGACAGTGTGGTCACTCATGGTAGACAGAGTGGTCACTCATGGTAGACAGAGCGGTCACTCATGGTAGACAGAGTGGTCACTCATGGTACGTTACACAGAGTGGCAATTACTGCATATACACATCCAGCAACACACTGGTGGCGGTAGAGAAAGGTGTTACTGTTTGGTATTTCATTTCCAACTAACTATTTACAAGTGCTCCAAAAGCTATAGAACAATACACTCATAGAAACATTTACGATATAGACTAGTTTATACACTGTAACTACAGATAAGTGTATACACAGCAAATACACAATGTATATAATCAGTAGGAAACAAAACAATGAGTATTTTTACACGGAGGCATCTCCATTTTTAGTAACGTTATATAGCTACCTAGATAATGAAAAGGTGTCCTGAATTGTAGATGTCTACTAGTCAATGACCCATCCACTTTGTTGGTACCGAAAAAGGGGGACTAAGTCCCGTTATTATTTTTATGTAGTTCAATGTCTCTGATATATGATGCCACGTGATTGTCTTAATATCAGTGATATTTTTCCCCATAGGAGTTAACTACGGCTTTTACACTGTACACGACTACCCTGACTGGAGCTATGACAAGGTAAGAGAGTGCACTTTTATCCCCTATTGTCATACGGCATCATGATTCTTTCAAACTCCTTAATATAATTGATGCTCATGCTTTTTTTTTATCCTTTCTCCATCTGCTTTCAATACATAGAGCCCAGTGGGACATAGGCTTTAGCTGGAATATTCATTTTTGTTTGATTTTTGTCAGGTGTGGCTGATCCCGCGACTGAGTCGGCTCGAGTTTGAGGTGATGGCAGCGTCGTGGGCGACCATCATCTTCTGTGAGGAGCCCAATAAACCGGATACACGGTACGTCAGACACATGCCTCATATTGGGTAGATCAAAGTGTACATTATTACACAGAATGAGACCAAAAGTCTTTATTCTAATACATGGTATGACGGAAGGTAACAATGGCTCATGCTGGGTAAGAAAAAACTTCATGTGTATGTATCTATATCTATACCTTAACATGCATGCCAGAAACGTCATAGTCATTAAACAACTAATGATATGTTCATGAATTTGTTTTTGAATTTGCAACATATATGTTCATTTTGTCCATACTATTGCAGATGCCATGAGGTGACTCTTGGGAAGATGCAGTCTGGCCAACAGGTGTCCTACATCGTTAATGTGTGAGCCACAATGCACATACTATAAATGCGTACATGTACACAATAGAAAACCATCTAAGTGCCAAGTAGTGGCTGTTGCATCATAATATGACATATTGAAATATTTAGAAAATAATATTTGTTCAACCTAATAACAGATATGTTGGCGTTCAGTGCTTCAACAATTATTCTCTGCTGAATAATAATGGATGCTAAGCAGCCACTTTTCAAATGAAAACAAAATGACTTCTTCGCCAACTCACTAATGAATGTATCTCAAGATTGGTCGTAAAATACAATGAAGAAACATTTGTATGATGATAATTAGATAATTATCGCAAATATATTTGGATTTAAAAGCTCAAGAAAGTATAAGTAGATTTGCATTTGCGTGAGTTCTCGAGGAAATGTGAATCACCAAAACAAAACCGTATTATTTCATAGGGAAGATCCCAGCAAACAGCTGGTCTCACGGACGACTCCGAATCTCCTCACCCAGTTTCACCTGACCAAGTTCTGGGCCGACTGGAGCGATGGACAACTCACCATCGGTAAATTTTTTTTGTATATTTTTTTTTTAAACTTTGAATAATAGATTGATGTAAAGCTCAAACTTTTAGCAGGAGTCAATATATAAAAGCATGATTTTTGTTGATATAATATTCTGAAATCTAGCTTAGATTTACTCTCAAATAAGCTATGCATGATGCTGATTATCGGTATGAATAAATAATCAATTTAAAATAATAGTAACGCAATCCATATCATTAATCTTATGTCAGATTTACCATCTGTAAATTCACTTTGATCCGTTTATCTCTGTTTGCATCTTCCATAAATTGACATATCAGAATTTTAGATTAATGCATTTGTTGAAATGTGAATGTATTATTTTTTTTGTTACAAAAACTTTTTTTCGATTGCCCAATGGAAATTGTCAATGACAAATTTTTCAAAAGTTAAATATGACCAGATAGGGTGTATTACATATAGCTCCTGGACAAATCACAATTGTGACCTGTTCTTGAGCCATTTACGAAACTTTTGTTTGTGTTTTCTAAGCTTAATTGTGTCAAATAGAACTAAGTCCAGTATATATTTTTTATTTTCCTTTTAAATTTTGAATAATAGATAGTGATGTAAAGCTCAAACTTTTAGCAGGAGTCTTTATATAAAAGCATGATTTTTGTTGATATAATATTTCTAAAAATCTAGCTTAGATTTACTCTCAAATAAGCTATGCATGATGCTGATTATCGGTATGAATAAATAATCAATTTAAAATAATAGTAACGCAATCCATATCATTAATCTTATGTCAGATTTACCATCTGTAAATTCACTTTGATCCGTTTATCTCTGTTTGCATCTTCCATAAATTGACATATCAGAATTTTAGATTAATGTATTTAAATGAGTATTATATTTTTCTGTTACGGGTTACTTTTTTCGAATGCCCAATGGAAATCTGTAAATGAATGTTATTCCGATAATATGTTCCATTAGATAAGATTTATCGGGGAAAACATCTACAATCAAACTATAACTACAATAGAAGATCACATATAGTCCCAGATCACGACTGTCACATGATGTTCCTTAGAAAGCTTACTCAAAGAGCTGCCTATATACATTGTGCTCCGTAAAGCATGTCACATGACTGCTGGCACAGGCTCATAAAAATAACTGACTAAACAACATATTAAAGTCTATGTTGAAAACTCATCTGCTCAAGTTTGTAATCATATATGCTTTGTCAACTAACTTTTGAGCTTGTTTTAAACATACATGATAGCTTTCAATCCTCTCGGATCTTATCTGATCTGACGAAGATCTGAGAGGATTGAAAGCTATCATAGGTATGCTTAAAACAAGCTCAAAAGTTAGTTGAAAAAAGTGCATATATGAACATATCAACGATAAATTAGAATCTAATAGTGAATCCCTCCAGGTGAGGGGTGTGAGAAATTCAAAAAACACCATTTTGATATGATTGGATAACTATAAAATTGGTTTTGTTCAGACTTTTCAAAATGGCCGCTGCCAAGTGGTTGTGTTGTAGGTCGAGTGTGTTGTAGGTTGAGTGATAAATTACAATCTAATAGCTCCTCCCTCCAGGTGCTGGTGGGCGGCGGCTGCTGCGCCTCACGGACCTCCTCGGTCACCGGGTCAACGCGCTCAGCTTCGCCACGCCACAGAGCAGCGCCTACTGGCTCGTCCCCAGGGACATGGGTGAGCGCTTTATACAGTGTAACCTCTTATTTGTGATTAGAACTTCTATACTAAGGTCATGGTATTTGTGTATTCACTGCTACGTATATATATATATGTGTACCAAATCCAAAATTAAGTATAAGATTGGATTTGGTAGATATATGCACATAGCAGTGAATCCACGGATAGTTTGACCCCCTATGTTACATACCTAATTAATAGAACTTCTATAGTAAGGTAATTTTTGCAGTCCCAAACGTTCATAAAGAGAACCTCGTGAACCTCAACAAAGAACCAGGTCTCCATGAAACCTCTAGAGGCCAGATCCCACGAGTTTTCTTAATAGCAATGTAATACAGTAGATGTGTTTTATTTCGTTCATATCAGTTGATATTAATGATATTAAAAAATCTTGGATAAGAACCCATGTTTCCGATATTCTTTTTCATTGACATCAAGTTTTTTTATTATTAACTAATTGAAACTTATGAAACTGAATCAGCACCCCAACCTCCCATACTACTATTGTTCAAGTGACTACCTTTCCAAAGTGGCATCTTTATTATTTGGATTTATCAGCATGATCATGAAGCACACAACGTGACAACCTCTGTAATAAAACCATTAATCCGAGAGCTCTGGTCAATGCAGTAGTCCAAAAGATTATTTGCTTAATTATGCTATTGTTTTTCACCTAGTTGTGTGTTTTTTCAGCCCGGCACAGCACGTTCCAGCTCAAGCCTGCGACACACGACAGTGAGAAGTTCACTATGAGCGTGACAGGCGTACAGAGCTACATCTTCGTCCTCACCTCAGCCGGCGCCTCACACATACAGGTGTGTATCGCTCACTCTTATGTTGTACTTCTAAATATACAGGTATTTGAATCAGTTTCACAAGAAAAGATAATGTCTAGATGCTTCAATGAAGTCAATTATTTTTGCTCCATTCTACATTCTAGAAGGAAATTTCTGAATTTTGATTAAGTGTTACACAATAGAATTTATATTTTTGGTATATCTGCAGTTCCTATATAGCTCAAAGAACAGAGAGAATGAGTTTGGTGACGTTCTCATTGTGTTTCATTTGATTGTAGGAAGAGGTTGCAATAGTGAAGTTTGCATTGTGTTCCAGCTGACTGTTTGCATTATGTTCCAGCTGACTGCCCACCCTGGTGTTGCCACGGCCGGGATCTATGACATTGTCCTGGGATACGAAGGGACAAAGGATTGCGTAATACTGCACGATGACCAAGTGGTTGCGAGGAAGAAAAATGCCGGTTGGTTTCCTGCAATTAAGTGCCTGCAACAAAAATATCATATGTCGCAAGTGTGCTTCTTTGCATATTTGTACTTTTAGTTTTTTCTATGTATATGCTATATTTCAAATAATCAATGTTAAAAATTGTTCAAAACGTTTTTATTTTAAAGCTTTAAGAACAATTTTTAACATCGGTTATTTAAAATATAGCATAGAACGAAAAAGAAAAAGTACAAAAATGAGACCATATACAATGTATAATCCATGAGATTACGTATGTTTGATTATTTGTATCTGCTTAATGAGGACTTGCTAACTGTTAGAAGTGTCATACTACTCCATATATGTTGATATACATGATGTAATGATATGGACTGATTGTGTTTCAGTAAATATGGTGGGCAGAACCAGATCTACCTACTGGGTGTCATGGTATTCAGGTAATGTATAAGATATATGATTGTCAGACTAATATATAATGAACAGATATAGTGGAGTCATAATAACAGAGTATTCAGCTCATATCAATCGCTCTCTGACCACAGCAACTGAAAAGTAGCCAGTCCTGACAAAATGCTGAATGACCCCCAAAAAGTAGCTCACCGTCCATTTGTGAACTTTTTTGAGCCTTCTGGCCCTGAGTGACTTCAGCCATATGCTGTACCCTGTTAATATAACTTTCTCATTTATTCTAGTTTTTGCTCTTCCTTCAGTAAAATCCCTATATACTGTTTGAAAGTAATGAAAGAAATGAATAATATGAAAATTAAACAACATTAAATGATAATTTACAAGATTAAAGTCCTCGTGATTATTTTAGCTTCAATGGTTTATAGTAATTCATGTACAGGTACATGACAATTTTGCCTCCAACATGCCAGGCTATAAAATCTGATAATATATTACCCCAAAACATGATTTTATTATCAAAGTTCTTGAATTTTGGCTGAAGTAATCTTCATTCTGACTGTTTTCCTATTCACTATAATCATGAGGATTGTAAAAGGATTTTGATGACTGTCTCAACTATTGTATACTATCTCTAAATATAACCTCAAGTGTCACGTTTTGTTGTTTGGATAAACGGTGTTGATTTCTTGATGGCACTAAAACCCACAGCAATTTATACGATTAATTGCTTTATAACCAGTTACGATGTCGCCTTCCAAGTGCAGCTCTGCTTGGAGAACCATTTTATGCATAGGGGTGTATATTCATATGCTTGGAAAAAATCCTAAATACAGCTAGTGTCATGATGGTTAACCTCCTATTATATATTAATCCTACCTTCCCATTAAAGTACATGCACAAGTTGCTCATGGTAAATATATGTATCTAAATGTTATCTTAAGGATATTCTCTCTCTCTCTCTCTCTTTTTTCTATGGCAAGCAAGCTCCTACCACTGTATTGCCCTAGCTGAAGACAGGTTTGAGTCCGGTCAGGGCTAATGGATATAGTCAAATGGAAGTTGTGTCTTCAGCTATGTCAATACAGTGGTAGGAGCTTGCTTGCCATAGAAAGGAGTGAGAGAAGAATATAATTGATTCTCCCCAAAACCATGTTATGCCCTTCATTTGTCGATTCTGATTGGTGTAAGAGCCATAGAAATCAGTGTTATCCTACTTTGAACATGATCTCCATAAACAAATATGATTATAATGGTTCTCTGCTTGCAGACACACCCTCTGTAAAATTAAAAAGAACGTGCTGTGAAACTGGGGCCCAGCCAAAAATGAGGCCATCATGATCTGTTTTGCACGTGATGACCGGCCTTGTCGGTCTATTCACTTGATGACCGGGCTTCAGTTCACACACACACCAAAACCCTGTCAGTCTTCCAGTTAAGGGCTCAATAGTTACTCTTTAGAAGGACTAATAACTTTTAAAAGTTACTGAAGAAAGACCATGATGATACTTGGTAAAACTAGAATATTTCATGGCAATTAAATTTTTGCGATTTTCATCCATAAATTATTTTATGATTATTTAATTTTACGATTTCGGTCCATCCTAGACCTACTTTACATAGGCTATTAATGTTTGCTGACTATTTAAGTTTGCTTTTTGCATCTAGCCAATGCCATTTACAAATTAAATTTATGCATCATTTTTAGTTTTACAGTACTGAGCCCCCCAAACGCACGTGGCAGTTGCCAAATGTGCCTTGTATGCGGACGGTGAATTGAATTCAGAGCAGATGACCCAATTTTCTGGTCTGGACACAACTACACTAAATGGGAGACCCACACATACCCTGGGAGACTTATAATAATAACCTACTGAATCAGTTCCCTTATAGATGGGAGATCAATGGCCCTTACAGAGATTTTCAGGAGATTTTGCGGGGGTATTTGGTGGTTATATGGATCTCAAAAGGTGTTTGTTTGGTAATCTACCATGAGTACGCATCTGTTACATAAATGTTTCCCCATGGATCAAAATGCATTTCTAGGACTATCTATTCAGCCTGAATATAGGCCACAGTTGAAAGCTGCTTTTGTAAACATACCAGCATTTAGTCCTATATACAGGTGCATGTTTACTTATATGACAGGATCATAGAGCATTTATAAATTGTTTCAAGTTAGGTTTGACATCTATTGTTAGAAATGGCAGTAATTATAATGCAAAAGACAAATGACTATAACGAATTTATATTTATGTTAATATGATTCACTATCTCAGTTATAATACAATTTCCACCAACAATTAAAAATAGGTCGGTATACAAATTTTAAATGAATATATATTGAAAAATACAATAAAGCACTTAAAATCAGCTATATAATATAGTAAATCTGTTGGGTGATGTGGAAAATGATCCCCTTTTCAATATAGCAATGTCAAGTCAGGATGCACCTTACATATCACTTTTATCATTTAATGCATCACAACATCATAAAGTGTGGATATAAATTGTCAGCTATCTGGTTTCTAACATGTACAATTATGCTGATCTTTTAGACTAAGTGTCCAGTAAATTAGGCAAAGTAGGTTTTTGTGGAAATATAATGGAAAGAACTTGTGTTTTTTAAACTTCTGTGTCCTCATTATATACTAGTATATTATTAGTTTTCATTGAAACAATTTCGTCAGGTACATGTTTGAATAATCCTTTCTTGTTAACGTTTTTTACACTGAATTATCCACCTGGCATGATTTTCCTTCTATTTGTAACACATATTGATGTTCATTATGATTTACAATAATCCAATATTTGCAAGTAAAAATTATGTTTCTCATTGTCATATTCTTAATTACTCATTGTCTTCAATGTAGCAAATCCAATAAAATATGAAACAATTTTCTTCTAATCTCTGCATCATATAGTTTGAAATTCCACTTAATCGCAAACCGTCCCGTGTTAACCAATCACTTCACACTCGAGTTCTCCCTGCTGTGGCGTGTACTCGGGTGGGAGCTCCGGTCGTGTCGTCTTGACGCTGCGGCCGCGCAGAGAGTACGCCGGTGGAGGCAGGTTGGACGCGAGCGCTGCCCCATCCAGGCCCAAAGCCTCAGCCCCGGACAAAGCTTCCACGTTCTCGGCGGCTGCGCACTTCGGTGGACCAACTGAGGCAGCAGCATCGCTGACGGTCACCATCTGAGTTGAGGACATGCGACTGACGACGTTGCGTCGGCGAATCAGGATTCTGCATGTCATCAGAGCGACGCAGAGGCTTCCAAACATCAGCGCACCGACGCATGTGGTGATAAACAGGTTGGATCTTATGACATCACTTTCCGAGTCATCTTCCTCCTGGCCGCTGCTGGAGTGATCGCCCCCATACTCATGGCTGTGGTCACCATGCCCTGGGGGTGTCCGCCGTGGCAGGCACTGAGGCCAGCCTGGGCTGCGGCTCCAAACACCGTCCTCACTGTCGCGCCTCAGCTCTGAGATCTCTGTCGGTGAGAGTTCGCTTGAGAAGAAGGTGAGAGCGGAGACCAGTGCGTGGTGGTCGGCGTGAGGCTGCAGCTTTTTCGGGGTGCAGTAAGGACAGGCAAGGATGGGCGCACCGAGGCTGAAATAAGAGTACACAGACGCCACGGCCGCCTTGGAGAGAGAGTGCACCATCATCTCACGGCCATCGATATACACCCTCAGGGTTCGAGTCTCGGCGTCAAACGTGATGCCGATGTGATACCACTTGTTCCTGCGGATCGAGCGGGCCACACCTTTGGTGCAATCTGTCATCCGCGTCTTCAAAAACAGTCGTCTTCTTGTTGAAAATTTCGAGTAGACATACTCAGCATAGAATTTGATAGCGCAGAGGTCCAGGATGGAACCTTCATCTTTGACATTAACGTAGAAGAACATGCTCTCTGACGAGGCAAAGGAGACAAGCCGGTTAGTTTTGATGTTGGGTAGAAATGCTCCCATCGACTGGGAGAGATACAAGGCTCCAGCTGGGGATAGCTGGGGACCGCCTCCCCACTGAGGTTTGGTGTCAAAGGTCACATTTAGAGCATAGCAAGTAACGTCCGAACCACCGTGTGTCTCCGTCAATGGGAATTGGGCCCGAGGCTCTGAATAATTTGCATTGCTGAATGATGAAAGCGTAGTCCACAATATTAATGCAATAATCCAACAATATGATTTGTGATTCGCCATTGTTACATTTTCGTCAAGCTAATAGTATGGTGTTTGCACAGTTTGTGATAGAAGGTGGAACTTTACAATGTTGTTGAGTCAAGTATTCAGAATATATAAAATGTCCAGGTTACTTGAATTATGTGGAGATTTTTACGACATGGTGAATCACAAAGGACCCACTTCAGCGATACAGATTTAGCTGCCGTTTTTATTATGTTGTTGATAGTTTTGGAGTTTGTACAACAGTGACACATTCTTCACACGGATTAAAATTTTGTTTTAATTATCGCATTTACCGCCCATATGGTTCATAATATTCGCAGCTCTACATAGATTTCCAAATACACTATAATGTTGGATGGAGTTGAACTCAAATCCTTTAATTTATGATGTCCAGTTGATTTTTGTTATATGGTATAAAGCAATGGGTCTTGTGATTCAATTACTGATGCTATTGGACACCAAATTAGTCACTATCTCTCTAAACAATTGTAATTATAAAAAATAATTTTCATCCCAGTGAAATACAATTGGTAACATACACTTGATCAATTAATATCTTAATAATCTTTTTGTTGTTGTATTTATTTGTGATATCATTTGTTTAATTTTATAAAGGAACCTGTGAGGTTCGAAACATTCGATGGTATATGCTCAAAATTTACCAACTAAGAATTAGGGTGGACCTTTTTATAATTTGAGTTCCCAGTAGTTGCTGATATTAGCTAGTTAAATGAGGAGATAATAGACAAATCATCAGCCACAAGTGTTGTATGCTCCCCAGGTAGCTCAAAAACGAAAACACAATAGGATATCAATGACCTGAAAATAAGTTGAGTCTAGGAAAAATGACCCATGTAATATAATAACACAAAAACACATAACTGCAGTTTCTCTCAATCAAACGTCATCGTTGCAGGTCATACTTATAACATCCACTCGGATCCCAGCTACGGCTATAAGTACGCCTGGATGCATCTGGATCCCAACAAACACTTCCTCCAGTTCCGGGTGCGCATCAAGGCTGACGCCCACATCCTGTTGACCAAGGATGAGGGCAAAACGGACAACATGACAGCATATGAGGTGGGTGGTTCATCTTGTCAGACTGATAATGAATGTATAAACCTCAGTGTTGGCCATTAGTGGAAGATGATGACAAGCTCCCTATGGAGGAGCAATCCTAGTTACAGTATGTCAGTATAATAAATGAATTTGACTTGACTTGACTTTGAGTATGAACTGTTTTCATAGTCATAGATGTCACATGGTTTTGGTGTGATCAAGCGAGATGAATACTATAAAATGTAAGGCAGTTACGGCTGTAAAAGAGACTACGGCAACTTCAATGTGTCCGCTGAGAAACTTGACTGAAGGTTATTACCACTTGGTTTGCAAACTCTAAGTTTTGTAATGAACTAGTTGATGCAGCAGCACAACATGACTACTAACATGCTCTCTACAAACAATGCTGTCACCCGCAATATGATATGTTAAGGTTGAAAGTTCGGTGAAAGTCTACATTTGAAAATATGATTTTAGTGTTGCAAAAAATGCTATCTCGGCCAACGTGACATGTCACCATTCAAACAGTGTATAATTTTGATTTATGAAACGCTCTATATTATTGTGGCATACGTATGTACTATATGTATGTTTGACGTATGAAGTAATTTTGGACCTGTTGCATTTGAACATTCTATTAAAAATTCAAGCATTTTGATTGTACATTGATCATTCGTTACCAATGCTTTACAAAAATGATTGATGATGAACACATATTTGTGCTTGCAGATAGTCATTGGAGGAACAGAAAATACAAATATATTCATCAGAAGAGGAACGTTGGAGCCATCCAGAGCCAGAATCAACATTCCCAACTTGGTGAGAAGAATCGTTCTTGTTACAGTATTTCTATTTTCTAAAATCCTCCTCATACCCACAGAGTTTGATCATTTAACCCAACTGGGACAGTTAATTTTTGGCGAGTCAGAACATGTAATGTGAGAAATGAATTTTGAAATGTCGTCATTTAAAAAAATGCTTATACATGGAACATAGTCTGAGCGTATCGAAATATAAAAAAAGCAGAAAAATATTGAGATTTCGGAAAAAATGCCAAAAACCATCTAGTGGTAGGAAAGAAAACCAAGAAAACATGTAGTTACTATGAAATCTGGCCCCCTGTGATAAACTTTTTGTTAATTCATTGTGCTTCCTTGCTAGCCTAAATAAAGTTGAACAAATTGTTCAATAAAATATCAAACTTCTATTTAATTGTCTGTCTTTTATCATGTTACACCCACTTAAACATTAGGAACATAGTGGTAGGAAAGAAAACAAGTACTAAATATGCCGTCTGGCTGTTTCCCGCGGCAGGTGTCAGATGAGGACCTGCGGTCGTTCTGGATCAGCTGGCAGGACGGGGTGATCTCGCTGGGGTCCGGGGCGCTGTTCACACACAGCCTGCTGTCGTGGGCCGATCCCGACCCCATCTCCGGGCTGCGCTACGCAGCCGTGTCGTCATGGCAACTGTACGGGGGAGAGTGGGAGATTGCGCACACGGAGGGTGCGTTGTCAGTGATTTTTCAAACCTGATGAAAACCATAGTGCGCGCGTGTGTTGCATTTCAAAGAAAAAACAGTGTTACCTTATATGGGCTTGGTTTATAAGGAAGTGGGATGTGGGAAAACAAGAGTGAAAAGAAAAATACGATATAGGCCAAAAAGACCAAAAAAGAGGAATGTGATTTCTTGACTCTCTTATCACTGCTTATATCTAATGACTTAATTACATATACCTTACTTTCTATCGTTAGATTTTTGTAAAAAAAAAAAAAAATTATCATACAACTTACGAAAAATTTAAATCTTAATTGTTGAACAGCTAATTATTAAGCAATCACCATCAAATATAATGAGCTGTGTGTATTTATCTTCCAGCCGAGACGTTTCACGTCATCACTCCGGCCGACCGCAACTATCGCTATAGCAACGCGTACATAACAACCCAGGGCAACCAGTATGTGAAGTTCAGCGTGAAGGCGTGTTCCCAGGCCAGGGTGGCCATCTCACAGGTAACGGTCACAGGCGGATCTTCTGGCATGGAGCACGTTCCCATAGGCTAGTGTCAGCTTCGTTTAATCTAATTGATGCATTTCTGTAAGACAAATGTTTATGACCACATAAAAGCTTGCATTTTATTTCTTGTACTGTTGAAAACGTCTAGATTCATTAGAATTACAGAAAAAACTGAGCAAATTGTTTAAAATTATATCTATTTCATTCACTCAATAACAGTTCAAAGTTCAAAAATAGTCCAAAACGAATTCAAACTTTTTTTCATGTACGACATACCGAACATCATGCCCCCTGCTCTTGTACTGTGACTTCTAGGTGCCTTTTTTCACATATGACATACCGAAACTTATAATACGTGCACTTATTTTCTCATCACCAGGTTTTCTGTTGTTCACTCTTCCTTTGTTGAGGACATTCACTGTACTGTTGAAAACTTCTAGATCCATTAGAATTACATAAAATCACCGACCATTACGCCCGTTGACCTCCAGGTTCCGGGCAACGTTGACTTCGGCACCTACGAGATCGAGCTGGGGTTCGACTCGGAGGGCCGGGGGGTGGCGTTCCGGTACGGAGTGGACGGGGCCGTGGTGGCCACGCAGGCAGCAGACACCAGCCTGCTCAGCTGTAACAGCTTCAAGGTGAGGGGGGCGGGGAACAGTGTATGGCGAGACTTGCTGTTCAACTCTGTCTAATTATATATAATCTATCAACATCTATTGTAAACAATTTTTCAAACCATTTCATTCAATGTTATGTTTAAAAATCTGCTTGACGATATATCTGAGGAGGACGCTTGATCACCAAAAACGTTAATATAACAATTTTTTATTACATTCGGTTTTTAATACAGCAGAGACCAGAAGACAATCATAATCATGAGAATAACTGCTGCTGCTCAACTCATTAATTTAAGAAATATAAATCATATTCAGTTTACAGTATGTTGCTGGGTGCATTAAATATGACTTACAATTGATGAGCACTAGTAAGAAATTAGGCTGGTTTTTCAAATAAGAATAGATCAAAAACTGATTGTTAAAAAGGGAAACTGAATAGAAATGTCTCCTTCACGTTGCAGGATTTCTACATAATGTGGTCCGGAGCGCGCTTCCTGGTTGGCAAAGGTCGTGACCTCAGCAAAAACCGGGTCATGGATTTCACTGTCAATGAGACTGTGCAGGTGCTTTTGCCATTCGTTTACATATTTCTTTCTATAGTTCTGGAGTGTTCTAGTGCACAAATAGCAGGAATTGCGTCCATCCATTCAACTTTACGTTCGGTTTGTTACCCCTATACAAGTTAAGTCATTTGACATAGGTACTCAAATTTGATTTGTCAGTTGAAAATGGTAACCACTATTTGACATGAATCCTAACGCGATCCATATCAAGGTCCATTCAGGACCATTGTTTGGTCAATATCTGCCTGTTAACCTCTCTATATTCCCAACTAATCATACTTCCTGCATATGTGTCCACCTGGCTGTGTTGGCGTTGCAGGTGAACAAGGGAGGCTTTGCGGTGAGGACGACGGGAGGCCAGTCGGGGGAGTGGCTCATCTACGAGGCCGGCCGTAAGTCACACTCCGCCTTCATTGTTTCCTCACCTCGCCCGTTTTATATAGGAATAACACGATTGCACACTTACACTGTATGCTACGAGGCCCGATGTAAGTCAAGAGTAAACTTGGCCTTTATAACTTTCTGACTCTTTTCTATAAAAAATAACATGATTGCACGCTTGTGGCGATTTTATCTGGCAAATGCATGATCATATCTGATGAGGTTGATGGATGCTTTCATGAGGGAGCCAAAGACGATCTTTAGTATTAGGTCCACGATCCTTTTTACGTGAATAGACACTGAAATATTAGCTATATATATTTGGCCTACAGGAGGACTACAGTATAAAATAGATACATGTTTTTAGCACAAATATAGAATTTTACTGAGTAATTAATGCAAACTCCTTGTGTGCAAACTATGTTTATTTTGTACAATGATAATTTGATGTTATTAGTTGTTTTTCAATACCAAAATAGAATTTTGCATATTACATATGTTGGTACGAAATATCTAAATTTATGTAATGGCTATATTATGGCTAAATTCAGTAAATATACTGCTAAGAATATATTTATCATCCTTTATTTGTATTATTCCTGTTTCAGGCCAGCCCACCAGTTGTAAGTAACTCTTTTCTACTTACGTGTGAAAGTTTCTTGAAAATCTAATTACTTTTCAAATACTCTAGTAACTTATACAAATTGTTTCCTGCATCTTTCTTACATACAATCATCAGGACCAATTTGGTAGGCACACTTTGTTGTGATATTTTTGTCAGTGCCATATATTACTATAACGTTTATTACGTGCGTTGTTTTGAGTGAGAATAAATTTAAAATTTGAAGTTTAGAATCACATTTTAGAAGAAAAGCAGGCAATATATTTGAGTAGTTGAATCACGAGTGTTATTTTCCCATCCTCTGCAGACTGTAAATTTTCAATCCACCATGAGGGACTTAAAAAATGGCCCCAAAAATCTGCCAAAAATCTGGAAAAAATCAGCAAACGTCTGAGTCAGAGGTTCAACTTATATGGTGAAATATGCTAAAGCTTACTAAAAAACAACGTTACTTTGCCTTTGGAATGCTCTAGAACTGGGTGCTATTTACCCCGCACCTGGTGTAGCTGGTCTGTCTGGCGGCTCGGTGGCTGTAAATTTTCCATTCACCTTAGGAAACTTAGAGAATAGCCTGTAAAATCTGGTCCGAGGGTCAACTTATATGGTGAAATGTGCTAAAGCCCACTAAAACCCTTGTTATCTGTCCCTCCTCCCCCTGTGCTATGTCCCTGTACCCGGTCTGTCAGAGCACTCTGAGAATCACATGTCAATTTGCTTGACAGCGGGTCTGTCGGGCGGCGCGGTGGCCGGCATGGCTTTGTTGTGATGCGGGCGCTTCATTGTCAGTGGGTCTGTCCCGGCTATCCGGCATTTGGGTTCCTTATCTGATAAATTGCAGCCAGGCTCAGGGTTCCCGGGTCGGTCAGCCGGGGGGTCCCACTAAAACAGGGACCGCGCCCGCAAACATTTTCCACCCCCCTGTGTTGTGTTATACCCTTAAATTTATCAAAAATTCAATTACCAAATGAATGTGCAGATCTGTACGTCAAATTTGTAAATGGAAAATGGCGGCCATCTTGAAATTGTAGCTGTGGTTTTATATTTAGCAATGACGACGTTGTTTGTATTGTGTAATACAGTGGATGTCCTCAACAACGGAACCCAATTTGCAGTCACGAATCTTTGCTTTGTAGAGGTTTTCCGTTGTTTACTACATCATTTACTTACATTATTATAAGCTAATGCATGAGAAATGTTTCCGTTTTTCCATTGTTTACTTTTTCTTGGTTGAGGATATTACTCTTTAAATTTATCAACAATTCATTACCAAATTACCAAATGAATCTGCAGATGTACGTGGTGAATTTGTAAATTGAAAATGGCGGCCATCTTGAAATTGTAGCAGTGGTTTTATCTCAGAGGGTTTAATATTTAGCATTGATGACATTATATAAAAGTCTTGTGATTTGGTATACAGAATATGGTTTAAAAAAACTTAAAAACAGCATATTGTTTGATTTGATTTGATTTTTCTTCTTTCTTATGATGATTGTTCTGTGTTAAGTTGTAAACTTACTCAAAAATATAAAAATACCTGTTACTCAAAATAGTCTTTTTTTATATGTTTCAATATACTTGAAGTATCCTTATATCAGTCATCTTGAATTTGTAACATGATAGGTCGTTCAGAACAAAAATGATTAGCAAACATTAAGCCCTTGTATGCAAACTGTCATGTTTTCTACCAGATGTGAACAAAATTATGATCTGGGGTATCCCATTTAACAATTTATTCAGTCCTTTCTCTGCGTACAGGTTTGACAATGACACAGCCGCCGGCGCTTCCTCCAAGACAGAGTCGCCCATGAGCATCGACCCCCAGCAGATCTACAGCGACATCCTGGCCAGAGAAGACTCACTGGCCTGATGTACGACAGGACAGTCACTACTCTGGTGGCCAGCTTGAATATTGCAGTATTTCATATTAAATACAGAAGAGATTTTTGTATTGTGGGTTTGATTTATACAGAGGACATTGATGTTATTTTGATATTGAATATTTGAAAGCATTGTGAAGAGTATTTTTCATTTGATAATATTTGATACTTGCAAAGTTTTTTGCACGGTTTCCTTTGCCTTTGTTTTTATTGAACAATGAATTGTATTTGCGTTCTATTCGATCAAATATATGGATTGCAGTATTTGTGAAATTTTAGTAGATTGTTTATCTATTTTAAAAAGTTATTTGTTGTATTATTAAGGATGCATTTATACTTGTTTTATAAACTTCGTAGGTATCAATCCATATTCATGGTCAAATTGATCTGTCATGAAGAGTTGGACGCTAACCATTAACTTACAACATTCAAACTTGCTTCAGAAATAAATGGTTTTATTCTAAATATGCATATGTATAATATAGTATATTGTAAAATAAGGTTTATATAGTATTTTTCACTGAATGACAATGTTGATATAATGTAAAAGGAGTAATTATTTCTATATAATCCTTCACATTTCATTGTGATAAGATGTTAACATCTACATATACGAATGACACTGTTATTTTTTATGTTAACTGTGAAAGACTCCATGAAAGTGACTGTAATACTTTACAAATTGCTGCTATTTTAGAACTTTTACATGGACATGTGTGAATCAATTGACTTAACTTGTTTTCTGATCAGGTGTCCTGTCCATTTAATTAAACATTTTATAAGGTGTACATGTGTAGATAAAATTAACAAAATAATTATGTTTTATAAGGTGTACTGTGTAGATTTAATGAACAAAATAATTTTATTTTTATTTGTTCCCTTTGTCACCCTGGTATATCTGTAAATATATTTTTATATAATGTTTACAAATGAAATATTTTCAAGCTTGTCATGCTTTAAAATTGCTGAATTTATTTCAAACTCTATTCAAAATAAAATCTAAATTAATGCTCTCATTTTTGTATTTTTATAACATCATATTTCAACAATCAGGTAATGTTTGATATATATAAAAAGATTGTTACACAGAGCATAAACTACTAATATAGTACATTTATCACAATAGCATAGGGAAGTCTCAGTATAGTAGTTAGTCTACATTACCATCATCTGAAGAAAGTCTGATTTGAAAAACAGTTCTTTTGTGCATTTTAACATGAAGAAAGTAATAAATCATAGAAACTTACTAAACTAACAAGTTACATTTGTAAAGAGATTCATTGGATTTCTTTTTCATATTAACAAGTATCACTAATTTTGCGATAAATCCATAAAAATTTACTATAAGTGTTTTAATATTTTCGGACATTTTCAATGTCCATTGTCTGAGACTTTTCTGTCACCAGGTGGCAGCATGTGACATTGAAAATGTCCGAAAATATTAAGACACTTATAGTAAGTTTTTTATGGATTCATCGCAAAATTAGTGATACTTGTTGATAACAAGTTACACATCACCAAAAAATAAAAAATATTTTTACATAGAATTAAAGAATATATACATAGAGACATGATTCACCTCAATCATCAATAAATACAAGATTGATAAAAAATCTTCACAACGTTGTGCTAAAATTAATAAAACCTTCTGAATTTTTCTATATTCTATAATTATTTCCTTTCCTTTAACAATCTTGAATTATTTTTACTGTACATAACAGTTATTTCATCTTAAAACATTCTCTACTAAAAAACATCTGAATAAAACAAAAATCACATTCTAAATTCACATTCATACGGGAAGACTATCAATTAAAAATTAAATTATCAATCAAAAATATAAAATTCATATATTTTTCTCTATACAAGAGATAGCAGAAAAACTAGACTAAAAAGTTAAAAATAAAATAAGAATACCCCATTACACCGGTAATTGTTGACTACCAATTTCGCAATTCTTCTGCTAAAAGTTCACCACAACATTATTTCTTCTGACATGAAAACTAAAATCCGATTGTACACATTTGGACGGGGTTTGGCCACAATCCCATGAATTTGAAATGCAAGTCTAACAAATAATCATAATACTCATTAGAAATGCTATGGGATGCCGTTCCTAGCCAGTGGCTAGTATTTGCTACATCCGGATATTCTGTGGGCCATCAGCCTGTCGGACCGGAGTGCCATTTTGTGCTGCTGCTTCGCCCGGTAGTCAAACGCCCGGTCCCTGCCGAAAACTTGCTCCACGGCAACCGCGCCTAGAAACACAAAATATCAGTTCAGTATCACTGGACGTCTGACTAAGTTATAAAACCACTATTAAAATCAGTCTGGCAATGACATATCTTGCTAAAATGTGTTATGAGTAAGGAAAAGAACTTGATTTTTCCCAGTTCCTTCCTTTTTGGTGATAACAAATGCACATGTAACTCATTATTACCACGGTCAAGATTTGACATTTATTCAGGAAAATGTCATATTTATTTTTTTCAAAATTTGCGCCATTTAGACATTTTCCAACTGCTCAAAATGTCAATTTGACTCATAAAATCATAAACAAATTATGTAAAGCGGTGATATTTGTGACGCATTTGGAAAATTTGAGAAAAATAACTCATGGACATCAATACTTACAAATTATGAAAAAAATATGAAGTAATATCTGTGACATATTCAATTAGCTTTATATGTCAAAAGCACCCATGAAATAAAAAAAATAAAAAATGCTATGAAGCAATATGTTCACATTTAATAATTGCCATATGTCAAAATGATTTATGAAACAGAAAAAAAATGTCATGCAGTAAAATCTAGGACATTTTCAATTACGCCCCCTGATCTAGACTTTTACCCAGGAATGTCAAATAGTTACGTAAATAAACTTCTGACTTCTACAAAGTGTAACAAAACCCCGTGTAGTGAGTGCAATGCTAAATAAACATCATGAAACATTTTCATAGGGCCCGATAACAAAAATTATAGCCAGACAAAAAATATTTCAAAATATGATGCTTTTTGCAGTTCTGTGATTTGAATTAATTGATTGATCAAAAAACAGCTTTGACCAAGTATTTTTCTGACCAGTGTTAAAGTAGCCTGACTTTGCACAGTCCTTTCTAAAAATTCCTCTTTGACACCCTTTAAGTCATGAAACAAAGCCACTAAAATCCAATCTCACCTCTTTCTGCATACTTTTCGCGCAGAGCAAACTTGCTGGCCTGCACATCTAGAGGGTGTTCACTGTTCACATCTTGCTGGAATTCCTCCTCAGTGAGGGGAGGCAAACCCGCGAGCCCCCGGTTCATGTTGTAGGCATGCCACTCCGACTGGTTGTGTGCACGACAGAACTCTCTCAGTGCAGCTATATAACAGCAAGAGGATACAATTAATTAATCTGTAAAGTTCATTTATTCCGTTAACACAAGAAACTTGTCATATTTTTTAACAAACTTCATTAGTTTTCTGCAAAACGCAGTAAATCTATTTGTTGACAGCCATTTCCCACACTGGACGTTAGAAGTACGAATTGGAAAGGTGCTTAGTCGAAAATATTCACAAATAAACGTCATTAATCATTTTCATCGTACCAAAAGAAAACAAAAATTACAAATTTTTTGAGCGCAGGAGAAGACGCTATAGAAATGTAACATTATTATTATATTGTATTTCCAGAAACATATTTCTAAATGTGATGCTTTTACCATTGCAATGTTAAAGTGATTTGAACTAAATGATTGATTAAAAAACAGCATTGACGAAAAAACAAATTCTGATGCGTATTTAAAGTACTTTTTTCATTGTCCTGCTAAAAACTCACTTTTGAAACTTTTCAAGTCATGAAACAAAGCCATTAAAATCCAATCTCACCATTTTTCGCATTCTTGACAGCCATAGCCGCCTCGCGCGCCTCTTTACGACGAGCACTTTTCGCCTCTTGCACTTTGTGTCTTTTTGAATCCAGGTGAATTTCATAGGATTTCTTTGAGCCAAAATGCTTCTTACACATCTGGCAATGACCGGATTTGTCTTTGCTTGCTTCTTCAACCTGAAAAATCATATATAAAAGTGTGAACAACTTTTCATTTCATCTTGCTGTCTTCTCTCACAGTTGTTCTTTATATGTTCTAAAATCACCAAATATTTACAATTTAGTTAATATGCACAACTTATTAATATACTTATTAATAGGACCTTATTACTATACTTCGTACACTTCCTTGGTAACTTTTCAATATTTTGACAAGATACCTAGAAGATAGAAGCAAACCTAGAAGTCTCCTTCCAGAATGGTGGAGACTCAATAATACATTGGCCAGTAAAAGGTTTGCAGTATTTACCAGTGCTGTATGCTCCAGCGCTCTGCTCTGAACAAGATCCTCATTGCAGGGACACAAAGCAGAGAACTCCTGCTGCAGGTAGTTGACCATCTCCTCATGCCAGACCGACTCGCAACGTCCTTCGTACATGTCTAGTGTTCTTGCAAACTCGAAGAATTCTTGCGAACGATTGCCCATCGCACTCAACATCTTTTTATCCTGAAGGAATAAAAAAAATTTGTATGTAAATTATCCAATTTTGGACATTACAGATGGTGTCATTTTGATATCTGGTTTAGTCTTGTTTTGTGGTGCTTTGGAGACTTTTCCATAAATAAATAATTTAAAGTAATTAGAAAGTCTTTTTTTTTATTATTTCCAATGTTTCGACACACAAGTGTCCTCGTCAGAGAAATATCACAACTTCACAATAAATTCAAAATAATAAAATACAAACAAAACACTACAGAACAAGACTAAATCAGACATAAAAAAATATTTGAATACGTCAATTGTGACTGCTTCAAATAATTAGCTTTAACTCAGTCATCAGAGTTAAAAAACATCTGAAAGTTTGCTATTTCTTCTGGGACGGTGGAAAAAAAGGAAGCTTTAAGTGTTTTTTTTTCCTAATAATTTGACCACTGAAAGGTGTAATACACATTTGAATGACGTTAACTGCTCTTCAGTAATGAGCGCCTTTCATTGGTAAATAGTTTGATAACTGAAAAGCATATTGGAAGAAATAAACACAAAATTAATTTAGTGAAATGTGCTTCAAAATTTCCCTTTATTTATTATTACTTTCCTTAGCCTTATTATTATTTCTGAATGCACCAGGTAAAAATTCACTAATAATTTAAATCTAATGATAATATTAATGCTTAAATTAATAATTTAATAATAACAATTGATTCTAACAACATAAAATATACAATGAACAAAACACTTACAAATATTGTGGCAATCTTTGTGGAAATAGAAGATATTCCTTTGTTCTTTGTTAATTTTGATTGATTTGATATGAACACACCAAACACTTAAACTAAACTGAGGTGGCTAATGAAGACAAGGAATCTTTTGACTGACCAGTATTTGAAAATGAGGCTACATACTTGCTGCATATTTACATACATACTAAATACTTATTGAACAAAGAAGCCATTACACCTCCTGCAGACAAAGAAATACAATGTACTCTTCAGTACAAATCTAACAACTAGTAATGTTTCAAATAATTAGACTAGCTTTTATTTTGTCATTAAAATGGATCTTGACTTTTATCCAGGGTTGTCACATAGTTACGTAAACAAATTTCTGACATTTCCCTCACCAAACAAGACAGTCACAGATGGAGTCAAAAGATATCGCTGTTCGCTTTTCAAAACTTTTCATCTTAAATGTATATAGGTCCAAAGGGGCAATTTAGAGACACAAATAAACACCTCTGTCGCCGCATTCTGTATCGAGAAGGGATATCCATTCCTACGTCTATATTTTTGTCTATAAATGGTTCTCTATATTCAATTATTTGCCAACTACGGGCTTCGTTATACTATGTTTTGAGTTGTCATTTTTTATTTAAGTATTCTTTCTTTTTTTATATTCTATTTAGAAAATGTATCCGCAACCACTGGGAAATACATACATATTATTTAGATCCAAATCCTGCAAAAATAATGTCCACTTTTCAATCACATGTGGTTTGTTACTCTGAACTATAACTACAGACTGTTAGTTTTCTGACTATCTTCTATTGTTCAAACCACATATACATTGTACCTAGCAATAATAAGTATGATAACTCTGTTTGTATCTTTAAATATAATCATTATCCAACATAAGAATTTACAATGAATACAAATACTTACAAATATAGTGGCAACCTTGGTGAAAAGATTTTTTTATATATTGATAAAGAGTTCATTGCTAATTCATTACAATACAATTTATTTTCAATGGTAAAAAACACAAATCGGCGACTTACAAAAACAAAATTGTACATTATAATGGAGCGAGCTATGCCAACGATTAGCAGACATGGGAATGATGGTGTAGAACACAGTTTCAACGTACAGTATCCATCTGTGAACAGTATCACTGAAATTTCAGTACTTTTTGATGCCAGCACAAAATTACAAAATGTACAAAACCAACATTTTTTTTTGTACAGAAAACAAGACAATAACTTAAAAAGTGCAAAATATTTTGATAAGCAGCTATCGATTGCAGCTGGGATAAATGCTGGTGGTTTACTAAGTTTAGCACCCAACTTTCACGCAGTCACACACACACACTAACATTCAAATGATAATAACGATGTCACAACAAAGCCACGACACCGCCATTTCATTGGCAAAGTAAAGCAGATGGAGAGTCGCTCTTTTTTGGCTACAAAAAGAAAATGTACTGATTTTCACATCAATATCAAACACTTGTAGAAAATACATTTTCATAAATATATTACAGTCAGATAAAATTTATCGTTACCATCAACATCCACAATTTAATTTCAATATGAATATATTGTTAGATTTCAAATAAATCACAATAAGAATTCAATCATACCAAACATGACATTTACACACATACACTGCAAAAATAAATTTTAACTTTCAAGACACACCAGCTATTGCTAAGAAAAAACAGGAAAAAAAAAAAAAAAAAAAAAACAACACAATAGAACATTTAGAACACAGTTCAAATACTCCAAGAGAACATCATGGGATATAATATATATAATATAAAAACAACTTTTTGCCACAAAGCAAGACTTATTTGTGCAGTGCATGGTGTAAAGGTAACAATATTAACACTAAGGCATGGTCTAATAATCCTTCAGATGCCTCTTTGAACACAATGACTGTGCAATTCCTAGTCAGTCATTTACTGGATGAGAATGCATGTTTTAATAGTAGCAGATTCCAAGTACATAACAACCACAACGCCAAATTACCTTCTCAACCATTACCCATATCCTGTATCCATGGCAAAACAGTATAAAACTTAATCCTTCGGCTTCACTAAATCACAGATGAGAGCATTTCTCTATGCCATATGATGGCCAAAACTGCCATGGACAACAAACTTGATGGAATTGCTTCAGTCTATAAAGTGTTGGCAGATTCAAATTCGCAAACATCCTTATGATAGTGACAAAAGTCACTAACTACAGTTCATACATACATTCAAACAGGTACACAATTAAATAGTTACAATACACAGATGGTTGTTTTGAAAAAAAAAATTGCCTAAAAGGAAGCTAAGTATGCTTCGATCTATTTATATTCATCAATAAGATGGTATCATCAAATCAAGAGTCCACATCGAGCTTGTATATCATTCTTCCCATCAACAAATCCAGGTCAAATCCACTTGGTCAGTCGTACTAAGGACGTGGGCGTGGAAAGCCACCTCGTCCACGCTCATTGCTACCTCCACGACCAGCCCCTCCACGTCCTCTAGGAATACCACCAACGCGACCCATCATACCAGGACCGCCACGACCTTTAAATGTGCCAGAACCTGGACGCATTTGTTCATTCCCTGCACCTCCACGCTGTTTCTTTTCCTCAACATTCAAGCGCAAATCACCACGCAAATGTATTGGCCTCATTTCGAGCACCTTGGTCACAGTTGCGGCATCAGCGAACACGACAAAGCCAAAATTTGGGACTTCTCTATTTTGGGCACTCTTCCGGTTGATGCGCACATCGACGACCTTCCCATAGGCTGAGAAGAATTCATTCAGCTCAGCTTCGTCAATGTTATGTGACAGATTTCCGACGAACAGCTGCTGGGAATCAGGGTACATCTTGCCCATAGGACGACGTGCACCACTTGCATTATCGTCACTTCCCATACCAGACCTGCTGTTGTCACGCTGTGGGCGCTCCACACGTTGTGGTCTTTGATTTTGGCGCTGAGGCAGTGGCTTGTCCCCATTGTCCTGAGGTGCACCCTGAGCCATAGGCTTGGTTGCAACAGGTGCAGCCTTAATTGGTGCTGACTTGGCAGGTTGGGAAGCTGTAGCAGCATTATTTACTGGAGTCTTTCCAGCTAGAGCAGCCCAGGAAAATGGCTTTGGCGGTTCCTGTGGCTGTGGTTGTTCAACCTGAGGTTCTGGCTCAGGCTCAGCTGCAACAACTTCTTCTTTCGGTGGCTCCTCATAGACTGGCTCAGTCTCAAGAGGTGCTGCCTCCTCCTCAACTTTGGTTTCTTCTGCAGGAGCAGTTTCCTCTGCGTTTCCATTACTCACAGGAGTTGCAGCAGACTCAGCTTCATAGAATGAGGATACGGTGTTGGCCTGGACATTGTCTGCTACAGTTCTTTCAACATCTTGCTCTGAGGCAACATTGTCCTCATGGTCCACAGTGTCCATATCGTGGAAGACCTCATCCTGGTAGCGGAAAATGTCATTGAGGACATAGTACTTCTTGGGAGACTGTGGAGCCAAGACAAACGTCTGCATAAAGCGACGCATAGGCTCTCCATTATTAGAAAGTTCGCCAGTAACCTGGACAACAACTGCATTTGCAATTGTTGGCTGGCTATCTACTTGGCAAATCTTTGCATGACAGTCCCGGAATTCCAGCGACATGATTTTCTTGTGAATGTCTGTCTGGCCCGTAACAGGAGGCTGTTCTTCCCCTGGCTTCTCGACACCGCCATGAACAAAGCACGAGTTATGGCTGTAAAATCGATGAAGGTATTCTGGGGCCTCATGGAGCAGTGTATAATACTGCCTCACAAATTCACGGCCAACGCATTGGGCGCTTGGAGTGTCCATGACCATTTTTTTGAAGAATCCCTATGGAAAGTTTCAGATTATCCTTTTTTCAAGCGTTCAGTGTGGGTTTGAGAAGCGTGATGAAAGCACCTTGGTGAAAAGATACAAAATATTAATCCTTTAAGATAAGATAAGATAAGATAACTTTATTTCAGATGTATAATATACATCCATATAAAACATAATAGTATATAAACATATGTACATAGATAGTATATTAAATACAGCTAAGTTATTGATACAAAAACAAAGAACTGAGAAGTCCATTATAAAAACACCTTTTATTTTGTAATTTAAAATCAGCCACAATTTTTAATTGTAAAATTCAACTTGAATTGAATTGGTGATCTACAATTAGATTAAAAAAAAGAGTGAGAAGTCCATTATAACAATGGCTAAAGACACTACTACTAAAATACATTTTACTAAATGTCACCTCCTTTTACTAAAACACATGTTACTGAGGATATTCAGAGCACATGGCATAAGATTTTACATTTAAAAACAAAATTGATATTTAAAGCACCATATAAAAATACATCTTTTATCTTTTAAATCTAATCATAATATTGAAATTCACATTAATAATAATAGATTCCAACAATATAAAATATACAATGAAAACTAACACTTACAAATATTGTGGCAGCCTTGGTGGAAACACAAAATATTATTCCTTTGTTAATTGTAATCTACAATGCACTTGATATGAACACCTTCAATCCCTAAACTGGACTGACCAGGCACTGAAGAAAGAACAGAAGCCTTTGACTGGTTTCTATTTGAAAGTGAGGCTGTAACACAGGTATGCTACCTGCTGGTTAACATACATACTGAATACTTGTTGAACAAAGAATATAAATACTCAGGTATATGTTAACAAGTATGCAAGTAAGTGACCACAGGCTTTGTTACACCAGTGCAACTCCAGGTGCATGCATGTTGCCTCATAAGAGCAATATATTACATACATTGTACTATGTGACATACATAGTAAAATACTTATTGAACAAAGAAGCCATACTAACACCCACTGAAGTCAAACCAAACAATGAACTCTTCATTACAAATCTTCCAGCTATGACTGATTCAAATAATTAGACTAGCTTTTATTTGGTCACTAAAACTGATCTAGAATTTTACCTAAGATTGACACGTAGTTTTATGAGAGGTCAAGAAATCCCACATCCCTCTTTTTGGCGGCATTTTCCCCCCACATCCCACTTCCTTATAAACCCAACCCGTTTAACGCTTGTAATTCTGGGTGTAATAAGAAATTCATAAGACCAGAACTGATTACATGTATATATAGAATATATATCTGCTGTACTGTACCAATATTCTGGGCTTTTACACCAATCACAAGCACAGATATCTATGTTGGTAAAGTCATTCTAGGTGAAATACACCCCAATTTTCAGAAAAATTGCAAGAAATTGGGATATTCTGCTCTTAAACTTTATACAAAGTATTTATTGATGAAAATGACACAGAGTGGTGAAATCTGTATCTCATGTCAGTCTACAACATCTATTTCATGTATTCCATAAAACCATTTAATTCCATTTCCAACATCTTTGTAAAATGTTTACAACCGCATTTATGAAAAATTGTTTTTTGTCATTTATCATCAGTGGATTGCGGACATATATTATGCACATAACACTGGAATAAAGTATTTTTTTCAGTTAGTCTAGCACAAACACAATATTCTAAATGGAGAGAAAGAAGGTCCTATATCGGCCACTTGTCTGATACTATTTCATCTACTTGTATGACAGATGATTTAATATTAACTAAAAGTTAACATAACATCATAGAAAGAATGTCCATTGGTAGAGGTGGTGTTAGGTGATTAGGCCTTAATGTGTGGACAGCGAGTTCATGGAGGAACATTTAGTATCATAACAGCTGATCATAACTAAAAAATGGTAATGAACATCAAAATAAGAATTATAGGAATGAAACGCTATTTTTTTGTCAGATCTAACATTGCAATTTTGGTTCTTCTGAACGGTTCGAATAATAGTGAAACACTTACATGATAAAATGGCTTTTTTTTCTCTTTGAGAGACAGAGGGAGACATTTTGAATATTCCTTATTTGGGGATTAGGTCCACTGATTAAAACAGCAAAGTTTTAAAGTTTGTTCAGATTTTTTATTTCACACACATTGCTTTTGGGTTTTTTTTAAAATAACCCCAAAAAACCTTTTTTTGGGAAGGGAAAAAAAAAAATTTTTTAAAAAAAAAAAAATTTTTTTAAAAAAAAAAAAAATTTTTTTAAAAAGGGAAAAAAAAAAATTTTTAAATTTTTTTTTAAAAAAAAAAAAAAAACCCCAAATTTTTGGGTTTAAAAATTTTTTTAAAACCCTTTTTTTTTTTTTTCATTTTTTTAAAAAAATTTTTTTTTTTTTTCCTTTTTGGAAAAAAAATTTTTTCACGGGGGGAATTTTTTTTTTAAAACCTTTTTAAAATTTTTTTTTTTTAAAAAAAAAAACTTTTTAAAAAAAAAAAACCCTTTAAAAAAATTTTTTTTTTTTTTTTTTAAAAAAAATTTTTTTTTTAACCATTAAAAAAAAAGGGGTTTGGGAAATTTTTTTTCCCCCCTTTAAAATTTTTTTGGGGGCCCCCCCTTTTTTTCCCCCCCCCCCCCCTTTTTTTTTTTGGGGGGGTTTTTTGGGGGGTTTTTAAAAAAATTTTTTTGGGGGCGTTTTTTTTTTTTTAAAAAAAAAAAGGGGGGGGAAAAAAAAAAAATTTTAAAAATTTTAAACAAAAAAAAAAAAAAACCATTTTTTTTTTTCCCTAATTTCAAAAAAAAAAAAAATTTTGGGGGTTTTTTTTTTTTGGGGGGTTTTAAAGGGGGGTTCTTTTATTTTTTTGGGGGGGGAAAAAAAAAAAAACCCTGAAAAAAAGGGGGGGGGGAAAAATTTTAAGGGGTTTTTTAATTTTTTTTTTTTTCCCCAAGGAAAAAAACCCTTTTAAAAAATTTAAAAATTTTTTGGGAAAAGGGGCCTTTTTTCCCAATTTCAATTTTGGGGGGGAAAAAAATTTTTTTAAAAAAAAAAAAAATTTTTTCCAAAAGAAAAAGGGTTTTTCCCTTTTAAAAAAAAAAATTTTTTTAAAAAAAAAAAATTTTTTTTTAAAAAAACCCCAAAACCTTTTTAAGAAAATTTTTAAAAAAAACCCCTTTTTTTAAAAAAATTTTTCCCCCAAATTAAAAAAAAATTTTTTTTTTTGGGGGGGGTTTTTTTTTAAAGGTTTTTTTTTTAACCCTTAAAAAAAAAAAAAATTTTTTAAAAAAAAAAAAAAAAAAAAAAAAATTTTAAAATTTTTTTTTTTTTAAAAAAATTAAAAAAAAAAAAAAAATTTTTTTTTTCCCCCCGGGTTTTTTAAAAAAAAATTTTTTTTTTTTAAAAACCCCCCCCCAAAAAAATTTTTGGGGGGGGGGGGCCCTTTTTTTTTTAAATTTTCCCCCCCAAAAAAATGGGAAGGGAAAAAAAGGGGAAACCCCCCCTTTTCTTTTTTCCCCGTTTTCCCCCAAAAAATTTTTTTTTTTTTTTTCCCCCTTTTCCCTTTTCCCATTTTTAAATTTTTTAAAAAAAAAAAAATTTTTAAAAAAAAAATTTTTTTAAAAAACCCCCCCAAATTTTTAAAAAAATTTTTAAAAAAATTTTTTTTTTTTAAAGGGAAAAATTTTTTTAAACCTTTTTATTTAAATTTTAAATTTTTTTTTTTTAAAAACGGTTTAAAATTTTTTTTTTTTTAAAAGGGGGAAAAACCCCCTTTTTTTAACCCCCCCTTTTTTTAAAAAAAAATTTTTTTTTAAATTTTAAAAAAAAAAAATTTTTTTAAAAGGGGGCCCCCCCTTTTAAAAAAAAATTTTTCCCAAAAAATTTTCCCCAAAATTTTTTAAAAAAAATTTTAAAAAAAAAACCCCCTTTAAAATTTTTAAAAAAAAGGGGGTTAGGGGGGGTTTTTTTAAAAAAAATTTTTTGGGGGATTTTAAAAAAAAAAATTTAAAAAAATTTTAATTTTTTTTTTTTTCCCAAAATTTTTAAAAAAATTTTAAAAAAAGTAAAAAAAAAAAAATTTTAAAACCCCCAAAAAAAAAATTTTTTTTTTAAAAAAACCCCCAAAAATTTTTTTTTAAAAAAGGGGTTTTTTTAAAAAAAAAAAATTGAAATTTTTAAAAAAAAATTTAACAAAAAAGGGGTTTAACATTTTTTTTTAAAATTTTTAAATTTTTTTTTTTAAAAATTTTTTAAAAAAAAAAAAAATTTTTGGGAAAAAGGGTTTTTGGGGGGGAAAAAAATTTTTTTAAAAAATTTTTTTTTTTTTTCCTTAAAAAAATTTTAAAATTTAAAAAAAAGGCTTTTTTGGGAACCCCCCCAAAATTCCCCATTTTCCCCCAAACCTTTTAAAAATTTTTTTAAAAAAAAATTTTTCCCCCAAAAAACCCCAAAAATTTTAAAAAAAAAAAATTTTTTTTTTAAAAAAAGGGGGGAAAAATTTTAAAAAAATTTAAAAAATTTTAATGAAAAAATTAAAAAAAACAATTGAAAAAAAAAAAAATTTTTTTTTTTAAAAATTAAAAAAAAAAATTTAAAAAAAAAAAAATTTACCAAAAAAGGGGTTTTTTTTCCCCCCCCCCCCGGGAAAAAAACCCCCCCAAAAAAAAACCCCTTTGGGGCCCCAAAAAAAAAACCCCCCCAAAAAAAAAAAATTTCCCCTTTTTAAAGCCCTTTTTTTCCCCCTTTTTTTCCCCCCCCTTTTTCCCCCCGGGGGGGGGAAAAAAAGGGGGGGCCGGGATTTTAAAATTTTTAAAAAAAATTTTGACCCCTTTTTTTTAAAGGTTTAAAAAAGGAAAAAATTTTTTTTTCCCCCCAAAAAAAAAATTTTTTTTTTTTGTATGTCAGGACTCATTTGTATTGGCCCTTGAACCCTTTTTTTCAAAAAATGCAAATCTTTGGTGACAATTTTCCAATTTTAGATTAAAAACCCGAATAAAGGTTAGATTTTATCAATCGTTAAGTTTTTCTTGGGGAAAAAGGGCCCCAAATTGAACCCCCCAAATTCTATACGTGGGCCCAGCTAACCACTCATGAAACCCTTTTCCAAAAATCGCCCTTTGGAAAATCAAATGTCGGTTCTGCCCATGGTGTTTGCTCCCCCGGGAACCAACTAAAAAATTTTTTTAAAAGCAGTGTATGATCATTCTTATTCACAACAAATGTTTTTTTTCTTTATAGAATGATGTACACTGCAATAGTGTAGTGCATTCGGGTGACCGCCCTGTATTTCGAGGCAAGTTGGCATGGCGGGTCACTTTAGGAGCAGGCCGGGTGACATAACCTTCCAAAAATCAAATCTCACGGCGGTTTTTCAAGGGCGTTTGTTTCTTGAATGTGCTTTCGGGGGTGGAAAATTTTGTGCTGCCCGGGGACCCTCCCCCAAAAAATCATAATTTTTCAAAATTTTTTGGAAAAAGGCAACAACACCTGAGATTACATTGGAGTTTGAGATTATATTAAAAGAGATTTCGGCCCTGTTAAGCGATTATTCCCGTTTGTCAAGTGACTTTGATGAAGAAAGAGCGTAAAAAAATTTGACAAGGTGAAAATCTTAATATTTTCACAAATTATCGTAGTTTCATGGCCCAAAAGGGGTCCATTCAATATAATTGGTTTCGTCTTTGTTTTCAAATTTTAAAATTTACATGGAAAATTTTCCCCGTCTTTTTGGATGACAGAGGGAAAACCAAAAATGATGCTAAGAAGATGATGCTAAGAAGATGATGCTAAGAAGGATCAAAAATGATGGTAAAAAACCCCCCGGGGTCATGGCCGTGGAGCACGGGGACTTTGATGCCAGCCATGGAAAAATTAAAAAACAAAAAACTTCAGCTAAAAACCTCAAACAAATTTTGGTTTCCCCCAATTCTTCTGCTGTAGACTTTTCCAAATGATTTCCAAAAACCGGGGAAATGAGCAATCAATCCCAGATAAATTTGGACAATCTACCAAATTTCTGGGCCCCGTACTAGTGCCCTGGCATCTTTTGGGGCTTTGTCCCCGTCCCGATCGCCTGGTTTTGGACAAAGAATGATGGAATCTAATTTGGGGCAAGCTGTGGCTTGTTTTTAAGTATAATCTTGAACTCCTGTTCATTTTTTTCATAATTTTGATTAAACACTTTAGGGCCCCCGGGCCGCCAGGCCCCGAATCATTGAAATAGTTTCATGTTTTTTTTATGGGAGGAAATGTTTTTGTAATGAATGAGGGCCAGTGCGGGGTTGGTGGGTGGGGCTGTGATTTGGGGGTAAAAAAGAAAATATCACATCCCCTTGGGATTCCCAACGAAAAATGATAAAAAATGTGTTTATTGATAAAAAAACTGTGTTTATTAGGGTCAAATCTTTTTTCTTGGTCCCATAACAAAAAAAGTAGCCAGTGGGGTTTGCAGTGACTAAACAAAAAAATTTTTTCAGAAATGAATAGAATATGGCTCTGGGGTTTTGATTGAAAGATGGCGTGACATATAGGGGGGGGGGGGAGGGGGGGCGGGGGTAAACCCCAAAACTTTATGACAGGGGTTGTCAGAAATGGCCAAATTTTAAGTAATTTATTCTTCGCCAGTCAACCGCGGGTTTAGCGGGATTGGGGTTTAAAAAAAAAAACCTGGGTTGGGTTTTCCCCCCCTTTTTTTTTTTTTTAAGTTTCCTAATTCAAAAAAAACCGGGTTCGAAAATTTAAGGGGGCCTTTTTTTGGCCCCCCAAAATTTAAAGGAAAATTTGGGGGGCCAGCAAACAACATTTTTTTAAAAGGGGTAAAAAAAAGTTTTAAACCTTTTTTTTTAAGAAAAAAACAAAAGGTTCCCTTTTCCGGGTTTTTTTCCAAAATTTTTTAAAAAAAACTTCTCCAAAAATTAACAAAAAATTGGTACAATTGCATTACATGTACACCCCAATAAATCTTAAGGCCAAAAATGTTCGTTGCCTCAGCCACCTGAGGCCCCAACGGCCACCTGGTCTTCCTCCACCTCGGGCCTTGCCTTTACGTGGAGCCATACTGGAAAAGAGTTCACAAATATCAAGCATTTTGCACTAAAAAAAACCCAAGGAAAACTGTGAAGAAAGCGGTAAAGGAAATCGCTGTCTCTCACTGTCTTTGCGAATGTGGAGCAAATGTAAATGGATGCTAGGAAAAACCTTTTATGAAAAATTAAGCCATTCAGCATCAAGTGCATGTATTTTGCTATTTTGACTAGTGAGCTTTTTGAATCAAAGGTATGATAAACATGCGTAAAAATAAGAAACAAGTACAATAACTACGCTCAATGAAAGAGAAATTAAGACATTTTAAGGCTACTTCAAGCAGAATAAGACTTTTTAATAGCTATTATTTTACCCCAAAACAAAATAAGACATTTTAAGACTCCACAGAGGACACCCTGTATACTATCTGTTTTGAGTTTAGTCATTGTGTTGTTTTATTAAGTATTTTTTTCATTTCTATATTTTATTTAGATACAAATCCTAAGAAAATAATGTCCACTTTTCTGTCAGATGTGGTCTGTTGCTGTGCTCTATAAATATAGACTGTTAGTTTTCTGTCTATCTTCTATTGTTCAAATCACATATACCTAGCAACCCTAATAATAATTATATGATACAAGAAAGGCTGTAATGTCGATAACTCACCTTTGCTTGCTTATATAATTCAACAGCCAAACTTTTCTTCTTCAACGCAATCAACTTGAATTGAAGATCTACAATTAAAATAAACGATTTCTATCCATGGCTAATGACTTCTACTATAGCACATTTTACTAAAGTTACCTCATAGCACATGGTATAAGATTTTACACTTAAATATTATAACCAATGCTCCATATATAATAAACTAATAATCTAATAATCTAATGATACTATTAAAGCTTACATTAAAAATAACTATTGATTCCAAAAATATAAAATCTACAACCAATAAAAACACTTAAAAATATTGAATGTACAATATACCTTAAACTCACTTTACCTAAGTAAGTAACTGTAGTCCTGGCAGCTGTCTTCAGACGCTCCCCCGCTCCCAGCAGGTCCAATCAATACAACTCACGCCAGCAGAACTTCCATCATGCCAGAGCACCTGAAAATAAAACATACAACACTCTCTCCCACGATAAACAACACAAAACTGGATCCCTGAGGCAGATCCAGTTGGACTGCCATCTTCTTGGACGTTGCTGCATCCCACTGCAGCCTACCTACATGTGTCAACAACAGACAAGAGGCCAGCACTTGGGATTACATGATGCAGTGATTAATCTAGATGTGAAGCCCTGATTCCAGGACGCATTATTTTTCAATAGGATGCAAAGAATTTAAATTGTGCATCCCACGGGACTCGTAAAAAATTTCAAACTTGTTATGTTTATGTATGTCAGGACTCATTGTATTGGCCCTCAGAACCATAGTTTCAAAATATGCAAGTCCTTAGCGACTAATTATTGCCAATTTCTAGATTAATCACTGAATAGGTCATGATTTTATCCAATCGTTAAGTCTCTTCTTGACGAAAAAGGCCCAACTTGAACCCCCGGGCTTCTATGCACGTGAGCCCAGCTAACCACTCATGACAATCTTCTCCAGATCGCAACGTTTGACTAAAATCAACTTCGGTCTGCGTGGTATGAGTGTTTGCTCCATACGGACACAACTAAAAAGTTGTTAATGCAGTGTAGTGATCATTCTTATTCACAAGTGTATTTTTTCTCTAGAATGATGTACACTGCAATAGTGTAGTGCATTCCGCTGACCTTACTGCTATGTTACGAGGCAAGTTGGCATGCAGCAGTGGGTCACTGAGGAGCAGACGGGTGACATAACCTTCACAAGATCAGTCTCACGACGATTTCATGAGAACGATTGTTTCTTGAATGTGCTTACGGATGGAAAATTACTTGCTGCCGGGCACCATGCAAAGAAATCATAATTTCATTCAAAGTGTGTTTTAGTAAAGAGGCAACAACACCTGAGATTACATAATCGAAAACGAACATTGGAGTTTGAGAATATATGAGAGCTGTACGTCCGATGACTCGGTGTGCGATTATTCAGTTCGTCAAGTGACTCGATGAAGAAAGAGGCCAAAAATTTGACAAGGTGAAAATCTTAATATTTTCACAAATTATCGTAGTTTCATGTGCCCAAGGGCGTCCTATTACAATATAATTAGTTTACGTCTTTGTTTTACGTAATATTTACATGAAATTATTTCTCTGTCTTTAAGGATGACAGAGAAATCAGATGATGCTAAGAAGATGATGCTAAGAAGGATCAAGAAGATGATGGTAAGAATTGCCCACCGGCACGTCATGACGCCGTGGAGCACGCGGCTTTGATGCCAGCCATGCAATTAAAATCTAAAGCAGGAAAAGCTTCAGCTAAAAAGCCTCAAACAAGTGTGGATTGTCCACCAATTGCTTCTGCTGTAGACTGTTTGCCAAATGATTTCAAAATACCGAAGAGAAATGAGCAATCAATCCTAGATAAATTTGGACAATCTCCCAAGTACTGGCCCCAGTACTAGTGCCAGTAGCGTCTTTGCGGACTTTGTCCGGTCACGATCGCCTGTTAGTGCTACAAAGAATGATGAGCAATCTAATTTGGACAAGCTCGCGGAACTTGTTTTGAAGTATAATCTCTGAACTCCATGTTCATTTTCTCATATAATTCTGATTAAACACTTCAGGCCCCTACGGGGCTCGGGCCCCTGCGGGGCCCTGGTTTAATCATTGAAATAGTTACATGTTTTATATGGCAAGAATTGTTTTTCGTAATGAACGAGGACGGGTACGGGGTTGGTCGGTGGGCTGTGAGTGGGTGTAATCCGAGAAAACTATCATCACTCTGCAGGATTCCAACGAAAAATGATAAAAAACTGTGTTTATTGATAAAAAACTGTGTTTATTATGATCAAATCTTATTTTCTTGGTCCCATAACAATAAGTAGCCAGTGGTGTTTGCAGTGACTAAACAAAAATTGTTTCAGAAATGAAAAGAATATGGCTCTGGGGTTCGATTGAAAGATGACGTGACATATAGGGGGGTGGAGAGGGCAGGGCGACGGTAATAACACATGATGACAGGGGGTGTCAGAAATGGCCAAAATTGTAAGTAATTTATTCTTCGCCAGCCTAGCAGTTAGCAAAACGATGATACAAATAACTGGGTTACACGGTACTAAGTCTATCACCGTCCGAAACAGACCTTTACGTGGAACAAAAACAGCCATGTTGCTCATTGATTCGAATGTCTACTCGGGACGTTATCAGCTATCTCGCTGTACTATAATCATTTTGTAAAGGTGTAGCTATTTCATTTCACCTGTTACATCACATGGCTAGTTTAAATATTTATTGATGTGTTTTCCAAGTTTGCTTGTGGATACAATTATATTCTTCTCTCTCTCTTTTCTACAGCAAGCCGGCTGCTTGGGATGATGGTATCATTCTGGCCTCAGAACCCGAGTCCTGTCAGAGCCCCTTGATACATAGTAAAATGGAAGCAGATGTTTTCAGCTATGTCCATACAGTGGGTAGGAGCTTGCTTGCTGTAGAAAAGGGATAGAGAGAGAAGAATATAGATATTTATTGAAATCCTGTGTT
>CM032659.1:38028998-38048472 GCA_019095985.1 Streblospio benedicti | reverse complement strand
ATATTTGTATGGAAGTTATTTAATTTTGGACATTACAGAAGGTCTTGTTTTGAAATCTGGTTTAGTCTTGTTCTGTAGTGCTTTGAAGACTTAATTTATTTTCTTAGAATTCCATAAATAAAGAATAATCTAAAGTAATTAGAAAGTCTTTATTTAAATCATTTCCAACGTTTCGACACATATCACAGTAAATTCAATATAATGAAATATAAACAAAACACTACAGAACAAGACTAAACCAGACATCAAAAAATATTTGATCACCTCAATTGCGACTGCTTCAAATAATTAACTTTAAATCAGTCATCAGGGTTGGAAAACCTCTGAAAGTTTGCTATTTCTTATGGGACAGTGGAAGAATGCGGAAAAAAAACAGCGGAAAAAAATGGAAGCTTCATTTTTTTTGTCCTGATAATTTGACCACTGTATTGTGTAATACACATTTGTTTGAATTATAATGAGAGCCTTTCATTGGTAAATAGTTTGATAAACTTAATAAAGCATATTGGAAGAAATGAACACAAAACTAATTTAGTGAAATGTGCTTCCAAATTTCCCCTAATTTATTACTTTCCTTAGCCTTAAATGGTTAATATTATTTCTGAATGCACCAGATAAAAATTCACTAATATTGTAAATCTAATGATAATATTAACAATTGATTCTAACAATATAAAATATATGAACAAAACACTTACAAATATTGTGGCAATCTTTGTGGAAATAGAAAGATATTCCTTTCACTACTTTGTTCTTTGTTAATTTTGATTGATTTGATATGAACACACCAAACCCTTAAACTAAACTGAGGTGGCTAATGAAGACAAGGAATCCTTGGACTGACCAGTATTTGAAAATGAGGCTACATACTTGCTGCATATTTACATACATACTAAATACTTGTTGAACAAAGAAGCCTTAACTGGGTGTTAAGTAATACAGTGTACTGTTCAGTACAAATCTAACAACTGTGACTATTTCAAATAATTATAGACTAGCTTTTATTTTGTAATCAAAATGGATCTTGACTTTTATCCAGGGTTGTCACATAGTTACGTAAACAAATTTCTGACATTTCCCTCACCAAACAAGATATCACAGTGTTCACTTTTTCAAAAACTTTTCATCTTAAATGTATATAGTTCCAAAGGGGCAATTTATAGACACAAATAAAGACCTCTGTCGCCACATTCTGTATCCAGAAGGGATATCCATTTCTACGTCTATATTTTTGTCTACAAATTGCCTGTGTATAGATCTAGATGTCTATATACAGTTCTCTATACTCAATTATTTGCCAACCACGGGCTTTGTTATACTATGTTTTGACTTGTCATTTTTGATTTAAGTATTCTTTCTTTTTTTTATATTCTATTTAGAAAATGTATCCGCAAGCACTGGGATATCCATATATATTATTTATCCAAATTCTATAAAAAATAATGTCCACTTTTCAATCATGTGGTTTGTTGCTCTTGATCTATAACTACAGACTGTTATCCTTGGAGGTTCTCTACTTTTCTTCTATTGTTTACAGTTATGTTTTTCCTTGGTCATTTATTTAAGAAATACTTCTAGCATTTGTTTGATTTAGAAAAAGGCAGAGATCCCCGGCTTTAACTTGCAAAATATACATCAAATTATCCAACCACTTTTCAATCACATGAATACAAAAAAAAGATGGTTCTGAGAACAAAACAATATAACTACAGACTGTTAGTTTTCTGACTATCTTCTATTGTTCAAACCACATATACTAAGCAACTATAATAAATATGATAGCTTTGTTTGTATTTTTAAACTATTTTAAATATAATCATTATCCAACACACAAAAATTTACAATGAATACAAACACTTACAAATATTGTGGCAACCTTGGTGGAAAGACACAAAATATTAATCCTTTGTTAATTGTAAAATTGTAATCTACTTAATATGAACATTGGTGTGCTGTGAACCACTTCAACTGGGTTTTCAATATAATAATTATGTGATACAACAAAGGCTGTAAAGTGCATTTTAACTTACCTTTTCTTGCTTTTGTAATTTCTCAGTCACACTTTTCTTCTTCAACGCAATCAACTTGAATTGATTTGGTGATCTACAATTAAAAGAAACAATTTCTATAAATGGCTAAAGACTACAGCTAAAATACATGTTACTGAGGATATTCAGAGCACATGGCATTAGATCTTACATTTAAAAACAAAATTATAGTTAAAAACACCATATAAAAATACTCTAATCTTTTAAATCTAATCATAATATTGAAGTTCGCATTAATGATAACAATAATAGATATTAACAATACAAAATGTACAATGAAAACTAACACTTACAAATATTGTGGCAGTCTTGGTGGAAACACAAAATATTATTCCTTTGTTAATTGTAATGTACAATCCACTTGATATGAACACCTTAAATCCCTAAACTGGACTGACCAGGCACTGAAGAAAGAACAGAAGCCTTGGACTGGTTTCTATTTGAAAGTGAGGCTGTAGCACAGTTATGCTACCTGCTGGTTAACATACATACTGAATACTTGTTGAACAAAGAATATAAATACTCAGGTATATGTTAACAAGTATGCAAGTAAGTGACCACAGGCTTTGTTACACCAGTGCAACTCCAGGTGCCTGCATGTTGCCTCATAAGAGCAATATATTACATACATTGTACTATGTGACATGCATAGTAAAATACTTATTGAACAAAGAAGCCATATTAACACCCACTGAAGTCAAACCAAACCAATGAACTCTTCAGTACAAATCTACCAGCTATGACTGATTCAAATAATTAGACTAGCTTTTATTTGGTCACTAAAACTGATCTAGAATTTTACCTAAGTACCTAATTTTACCTTGTCACATAGTCTTATGACAGGTCAAGAAATCCCACATCCCTCTTTTTGGGGGCATTTTTTCCCCACATCCCACTTTCTTGTAAACCCAACCCATTTAACGTTTGTAATTCTGGGTGTAATAAGAAATTCATAAGATTAGAACTGCTGATTGTATACAATGTACCTGGTGTAGTGTATCAATATTCTGGGCTTTTACACAAGCACAGATATCAAAGTTGGGATGCATATTTTTCGCTTATACTTTATTAATGAAAAATGACACAGAGTGGTGAAATCTGTATCTTATGTCATTCTACAACATCTATTTCATGTATTCCATAAAACCATTTAATTCCATTTCCAACATGAAATGTTTACAACCGCATTTATGGAAAATCATTTTTTGT
This sequence comes from Streblospio benedicti, assembly GCA_019095985.1. Lineage (NCBI taxonomy): Eukaryota > Metazoa > Annelida > Polychaeta > Spionida > Spionidae > Streblospio > Streblospio benedicti. Next base: position 38,045,215 of record CM032659.1, on the reverse strand, counting down.
CATTTATCATCGGTGGATTGCCGACATATATTATGCACGAAAACACTGGAATAAAGTATTTTTTTCAGTTAGTCTAGCACAAACACAGTATTCCAAATGGAGAGAAAGAAGGTCCTATATCGGCCACTTGTCTGATACTATTTCATCTACTTGTATGATAGATGATTTAATATTAATTAAAAGTTAACATAACATCATAGAAAGAATGTCCATTGGTAGAGGTGGTGTTAGGTGATTGATAGCCTTAATGTGCTGATAGCAAGTTCATGGAGGAAAATTTAGTATCATAACAGCTGATCATAACTAAAAAATGGTAATGAATATCAAAATAAGAATTACAGGAATGAAACGCTATTTTTTTGTCAGATGTAACATTGCAATTTTGGTTCTTCTGAACGGTTCGCATAATAGTGAACACTTACACGAAAATGGCATTTCTTTTTGTCTCTGAGAGAAAGAGTGAGACATTTTGAGCATTCCTAATTTGGGGATTAGGTCCATCGATTAAAACAGCAAAGTTTTTAAGTTTGTTCAGATTTTTTATTTCACACACATAGGTTTACCACTTTAGTGACTAGCCATGTGTATGCAAATTAAAATACTCATGTTCTAATCACAGGACCTAATCCCCAATTTAGGCTTGTTCTCTGCCAGACTGAAAAAATGCCTTTTTCATGTAAGTGTTCACTATTGTCTAAACCAATCAAAAAAACAAAAATTGCAATGTAGATGTGGCAAAAAAATAGTTTCATTACTATAATGTATATTTTCATATTCATTACCAATTTTTACTTATGATAGAAAATGTAACTTCATGGAAATTTTTGTTGAAGAGCCAACCCCTTGTGAGGGGGAATTTTCCCCCAGGGGCATGATTCAAATATGGAACAACGATCATATTGGAATACAACTTGTAAGTTTGGTAAAAATCAAATAAAAAATGAAGAATTTGACATACTCACAACCAATTTTTCAGAACAGATACCCTCAGAAGGACATACAACCAAAATAATCAAGAATTAAATTTTCGAAAATAGGATTGATAATTTACGAGCAAAAAAGTATTATGGATTGTTTTAGAAAAGAAAAATAGGTTTTTTATGTTTTTCTGTTTATTTCAATAATCGTAAGTATTTTTTTCATTGAAGTTCAAAAACCCCTGATTTTAATGTTACAAATTATTCTTTTTTTTTACTGTTCCTCTTATTTTTGTTATTTTTTCTTGTTTACCTTTTATAATTCACTTTAGTTATACAAATTTTGTTCATTGACAATTTAAAGTGGTGTCAATTATTACCCCAGGGGCATGATTCAAATATGGAAAAATGTATTTATCATATAGGTTGTAAGTTTGACAAAAATGTTACCCTAAAATCCGCACTTTTTAACTGAATCAGCAGAAGGACATAGTGACGAAATAAACAGAAAAACGCCACAAATGATGTTCATTTATGAAATTAAAAAAATTGTTTTTACAAAAGAAAATAGGCAGAAAAGTTTCAAATGTTCTGATTTTATGTTTTCTCTGTTTATTTCAATTTTTACTATTGTATCGTAAGTATTGTAGTTTCAGTAATTCAATTGAGCAGTTCAAAAAAAAAATGATGGAATTGTATTTTTCACTATGTTACAAATTTTGGTCATGTTTTTTAAATCCAAATAGTTTGATTCCTTTCTAATCATTTTGTTTCGTTCTGGTTCAGAAATGTCCTGTCAGAATATTTGAATGGAAAATATCAAAAAATGTACCGTTCATACAAAGAGTGTTCATTTTTATGTTTTCTGTGTTTATTTCATAATCGTGGTGTGTAGTTTTAAGCGATATTACCCCAAAACATGATTCAAAAATTATGGAATGATTAATCATATAGGCTTATTTTGTTACGGTTCTGTGTCCAAGTTTGTCAGTAATACAAAAATTTTTGTTCATGTATGTTTGTGGGCATGATTCAAATATGAATTGTGGATGAACAAAGGTGAAATGTTTGTGCAAGTATGAACTCCTTCCTTGCCACAAGAGTGACAGGTGAGCTAAAAAACCAAAAACAATGCAGGTGTAATCTTTTTTGCATCAATGTCTAATACCATTTAGCACTCGACAAAAGAACAACAATCATTGTGTTTGTTTGCACTTTATTATAGACTTGGATACATTCTACAGGCGTCGTCCGCGGCGACCTCCCTTCCTGCGGGTCGAGTCAGACGGGATCGGCGTCACGTCCTCTGCAAAAACACAGGAAAAGTGTGTGAAAATGATATTTGCAAGTTCTTATAGCGCAAGTTTGATCATGCTTAACTATGATCATAAGTCAGCAATGCAGCAAATCAACTGGCATGTATCACCCTTCTTGTTTAAAAAAAATTATAAACAGTTTTGCTTCAGATTTGGTCTGGCTTGTAAAAAGCATTGATTTCAGCATCTATGGATAAGATGGGGAAAAAACTGATCATCATTGCAAAACTACAAGTTTACTTGAGGGTTTACCATGATTGAATAAAGATGGATAACCGTATTTCCGCATTTTGAATCCTAAGTGTTTAATATCAAGGCGTTAATCAACACAAAACTGGGATTTGTATATAGCAACCAATTATTCCTATACTACTTCTATTACCTGCACGCGTATACATTACTAACCACATACGACACTGATATTTCCAGCAATTATCAAACGCTCTGCTTATCAAACGAGCTCGAAATTCAAAAAAACATTGCTTGCAGGGTGGGAAGAGTCAGTGCATAGAGCGTTAATGCGAGGGAGTCGTTAGTTGATTTAAAACTGTGTCTAACCCGGTATCTATTTGTGAGGAGGCTACAAAATGCAGAAATACGGTAACAAAAATAATTCTAAGGTATCATTTTGTTATTATATGTAGCTATATCAATGTAAAAGAAAGTAACGAAACCCATAGTCATTTTACCAGATCTTGTATGTTAACTTGAAAGAGATTTAAAGTTGCACATCACTTACCAATACGTCCAATCTTCATGCCCGCCCGGGCGAGAGCTCGGAGGGCCGACTGGGCACCGGGTCCGGGGGTCTTCGTTCTACAACAAACACATTCAAACTGTTTTACATCAATGAATGTTCAATGTGATATAAAGTAAAGGTGGATGGGAAATAACACTTAAATTGTTGTATTATCTATGACGTAGTAAACTAGTAATTTATCAAGGAAGATTGCAGATTAATTGGCACGTTTTGTGTCAGATTTGGTCTGGCTTGTAAAAGCATTGTTTTCAGCATCTATGGATAAGATGGGGAAAAAATTTGATCATCATTGCAAAACAATTATTCAAAAAAACATGTACTTGAAAGACTTGTATTATCATCAAATCCTTCAAAATTTTTATTCAGGAAAACAATCTGGAATGTGGTAATATTAGGAAAACAATTGTGTTACATTTGTTTAACAAACAGAAATACTAAAATGCATTTAGCACTTTAAACCCTTACCTAATTATAGGTCCCAACATTTTTTTCTGGCATCTAAAAATATGGATGGGGGATTAATTTAGATTTGAGTGCTACATATTTAAAATTCAAAAGCAGATAGTTTTGTATTTTGGATCTGAAATGTATCTTAGCTGAAAGGAAGCATGGTTTTAAACATGAACTGATCATTTTTTCGGTGAAAGGCTCTCAAAGAATGAAGGGCCTTTTTTACACACATAACTTAATTTTTTGTTTTTGTTTGTGATAATTTATCTAGGCAATTAATTAATTTAATAAACATCACAGCCAATATTGTGCTGTTTTAAGAAAAGTATATTTACTATAGAATGAGATTTGTGCAAAAGTCGTCAAACATATTTTTTAATGTCTGTTTGTTACCTTGTCATTCTTTAAATAAATTTTTTTCAAAAACCTAAAGTTAAAGCATAGTAAAGTTTTGATGTGAACCTGTGGATTAAAATGAGGCTACTCTAAAATTGTTTTCAGCATCTATGGATAAGATGGGGAAAAAATTTGATCATCATTGCAAAACAATTATTCAAAAGATGTATTTGAACATATGTGTATTTACAATCAATCCTTCTAGAAATTTTCCTTTTTCACTTTGGCACCAGGTGTTATCAATCAATCAAATCCTAAATTTATTTTAAACAGGCCCTAATTATTCCTCATTCAGAGGGTGTGGCCTGGCTGTGTTAATGGGAAGTAATACAATTTAGTACTTGTTTGGATGCTACATATTTAAAATAACAAAACAGGGATGTGTGAGACCTACAGGATGTATGTGAAGAGCTCTACCTGATCATAAGCATAGATTCTGTACAAATAATACTTAGAAAGTTATGCAGTAGTTTTTTGTTGTTGTTTTTTTGTATTCTATCTAGGCAAAATGTTTAAGTATGTAACATTGTGGAGTCGCAATTCTTTTATGTGCAAAAGTTGTTAAATAACCTACTTTAATCTTTTGCTGTTACTCTTGTAATCGTATACTTTTTTGCACACACACACACACATACATATACTGTACATATTTATCTATTCTATGGCATATTTCAAATGCGATTTATACTGAAATAAAATCTTATTCTTATTCTATCGACATAACCCCGGCGACGTACCTGTTTCCCCCGGTGGCCCTGAGCTTGATGTGGAGGGCGGTGACCCCCAGCACCTTGCACCTCTCGGCGACGTCCTGCGCGGCGAGCATGGCAGCGTACGGCGACGCCTCGTCCCGGTCAGCCTTCACCTTCATGCCGCCCGTCACCCGCACCAGCGTCTCCCTGGCAACGCAGAGCCGAATATATGAACAGTAGGAAGTCATCGAGGGCCACGGATAAGTACCCGTCCTATACCCCAAGATGCGTATTTGTGCTGTCAGGATGGGTAAAACTTTTGGGTTACTTGTCCTATGGACGAGTATTCTCAGTTACTCCAGACATCAGTTTCAATTGAATTTACATGAAATTTGTTAATTTGGACGTGTAAATCTTAGTTAGGACGAGTATATTTTTCAGGATAATTCCCCTCAGGACAAGTATGATTTTTCTCCTATTCGTGGCCCCGCATCGTACAACAGCTGCTGTGTTAACAAACAACAGAAGAAAATTATCGTTGTACTTTGTTTTCTTTCTATGCTACTGTAAGAAACTAATGGAGAAATATGTTCAAAAATGTTATCAATTTTTATTTATATATGTTAAAACATTTTGAACATTTCATGCCGCCTGTCACGCGCACCAGCGTCTCCCTGGCAACGGGAGGGGTGTAAAGTAGAACTTTGTGTTAGGTGGGCTCAATAGAGAGGTGGTCTTTATATGGAGAGGTTTCGTTTTGGTAGCTTTGTGAAGATTTGGGAGCGTGAAAAGTGGTCTTTTTGTACATGGAGCGTAATATATGAAAGTAGGAGCTCATCTTACAAGAGCTGCTGTGTTAGCAAACGAGAGAAAAGAATGCGGTACTTGTCATTCTCTTGAGTAATTATCCTGGACTGCTTTCAGTTACAGTAGAACCTCTCTATTAGGACCACATTAGGGATAAGTGTTAGGTGGTCTCAATTGAGAGGTGGTCTCTATAGTGACGTTCATCTTTGTAGTTTATGAAGGTTTGGGACCATTAAAAGTGGTCATATTAAAAAGGCTGTTTTAGTTGGAGGTTCTACTGTAATACATGAAAAGTAGGAACTCATCTTACAACAACAGCTGTGTTAACAAACGAGAGAAGAAAATTATGTTTGTACTTTGTTTTCTTTCCATGCTACTGTAAGAAACTATGGTAGAAAAATGTTTAAAATGTTTTTACTTTTTATCTATTACATGTTAAAACATTTTGAACATTTTTCTACATTAGTTTTATATAGCATAGAAAGAAAACAAAATACTTGTGTCAATATTCCTGAACTAAAATACCAGAAAGGAACTAAAGATGGAAAGATACATCCATCGGCATATTTTCAAAAACCTTTAAAATTTGCATCAGATTTGGTCTGGCTTGTAAAAAGCATTGATTTCAGCATCTATAGATAAGATGGGGAAAAACTGATCATCATTGCAAATTCAACAAAAAATCATTCATGAAGATAACACAATTGCATTACATGTACTTACTTGCCAGATAAATCTGTAACGTGCACAAATGTGTCGTTGAAGCTGGCAAAAATGTGAGCGACTCCGAAGACGTTCTCCCCCTCAGCCACCTGAGGTCCCAACGTGACCTGCTCTTCCACCTTCGGGGCCTTGCCTTTACGTGGAGCCATACTGGAAAAGAGTTCACAAATATCAAGCATTTTGCACCAAAAAAAACCCCCAGGAAAACTGTGAAGAAAGCAGTAAAGGAAATTAAGGTCTCGGTGAATGTGGAGCAAATGTAAATGTACTACTGGGATGCTAGAAAAGACCTTTTATAAAAAATTAAACCGTTCAACATCAAGTGCATGTATTTTGCTATTTTGACTCGTGAGCTTTTTGAATCAAAGGTATGATAAACATGCGTAGAGATAAGAAACAAGTACAATAACTACGATCAATGAACAAGAGAAATTAAGAAATTTTAAGACTACTTCAAGCAAAGTAAGACTAATTAATAGCTATTTTTTTCTACAAAAACAAGATAAAACATTTTAAGACTTCACACCCTGTATACGATCTGTTTTGAGTTTAGTCATTGTGTTGTTTTATTATTTTTTCGTTTTTGCATTTTATTTAGATACAAATCCTAAGAAAATAATGTCCACTTTTCTGTCAGATGTGGTCTGTTGCTGTGCTCTATAAATATAGACTGTTAGTTTTCTGTCTATCTTCTATTGTTCAAACCACATATACCCAGCAACCCTAATAATAATTATGTGATACAAGAAAGGCTGTGATGTCGAGAACTCACCTTTTCTTGCTTTTATAATTCGACAGCCAAACTTTTCTTCTTCAACGCAATCAACTTGAATTGAAGATCTACAATTAAAATAAATGATTTCTATCCATGCCTAATGACGTCTACTATAGCACATTTTACTAAAGTTACCTCATAGCACATGGTATAAGATTTCACACTTAAATATTATAAGCAATGCACCATATATAACAAACTAATAATCTAATGATACTATTAAAGCTTACATTAAAAATAACTATTGATTTCAAAAATATAAAATATACAACCAATAAAAACACTTATAAATATTGAATGTACAATATACCTTAAACTCACTTTACCTAAGTAAGTAACTGACCAGGAAGAAACTGTGTGGTCACTATTTGAAAGAGAGGCTGCCCCTACAGGTATTCTACAACAAGTTTGTTTGACCTTTAGATGTCACCTGTGCTACACTGGCAACACAGTACAAGAGGTTAATTAAGGTCACTATTAGGCTATCAATGACCTCGTCAACTCCTGCATTGGACATTCCCTCTTTCTTTGATGTTATGTTAACTTTTAATCAATATTAAATCATATTACAAACTTATCACCTTTTAACTAATATTAAATCATAAGACAAACTTAATATAACATATAAGTAGATGAAATTGTATTAGACAGTTGAGTGATAAAATACCATGGTGATATGCATGACCATGCAGTCCTCGCAGCTGTCTTCAGACACTCACCAGCTCCGAGCAGATCCTACCAACACGACTCACACCAGCAGAACTCCCAATAATAAAACATGCAACGCTCTCTCCCACAAGAACAACGCACAACTGGATCTCCAAGTCAGGACCAGTTGGACTGCTATCTTCTTGGAGGTTGCTGGATCCCACAGCAGCCTACAGGTGTCAGCAGCGGCTGCCAGACACTTGGGTGGACAAGAGGCCAGCACTTGGGATTACAATATGCAGTGATTAATCTAGATGCGAGTCCCTGATTCCAGGACTCATAATTTTTCAAAAGAATAACAAAAATTGCATTGCAGATCAGGCAAGAAAATAGCGTTTCATGCCTATCATTTTGATACATTGTAATTATTTTTCCATAGGATGCAAAGAATTTAAATTGTATATCCGACGGGAATTTAAATTGTGTATCCGACTGGACTCATAAAATATTTCAAGTTTGTTATGCTTATGCATATCAGGACTCATTGTATTGACCCTCAGAACCATTGTTTCAAAAGATGCGAGTCTTTGGTGACTAATTATTGCCAATTTCTAGATTAATCACTGAATAAGTCATGATTCTATACAATCGTTAAGTCTCTTCTTGACGAAAAAGGCCCAACTTGAACCCCCGGGCCTCTATGCACGTGAGCCCAGCTAACCACTCATGATAATCTTCTCCAGATCACAACGTTTGACGAAAATCATAATCGATCTGCGCGGCATGAGTGTTTGCTCCATACGGACACAACTAAAAAGTTGTTAATGCAGTGTAGTGATCATTCTTATTCACAACAAGTGTTTTTTTCTTCTATAGAATGATGTACACTGCAATAGTGTCGTGCATTCCGCTGACCTTACTGCTATGTTACGAGGCAAGTTGGCATGCAGCAGAGGGTCACTGAGGAGCAGACGGGTGACATAACCTTCACAAGATCAGTCTCATGACGATTTCACAAGAACGTTTGTTTCTTGAATGTGCTTACGGGATGGAAAATTACGTGCTGCCGGGCATCATGCAAAGAAATCATAATTTCATTCACAGTGTGTATGAATATAGAGAGGCAGTAAAGGCAACTGCAAATAGTTACCAGTATACATTTTATATGACATTAACTGTTTTTTGTAATGATCGAGGACGGGTACGGGATTGGTGGGTGGGGCTGTGAGCGGGTGTAATCCGAGAAAACTAAGTCTATCACCGTCCGAAACAGACCTTTACGTGGTGGCGATGTATTTCATCTGCTACATCACATGGCTAGTTTAAATATTTATTGATGTTTTTTGAAGTTTGCTTGTGGATACAATTATATTCTTCTCTCTCTTTTCTACAGCAAGCCGGCTGCTTAGGATGATGGTATCATTATGGCCTTACAACTTAAGTCCTGTCAGAGCCCCTTGATACATAGTAAAATGGAAGCAGATGTTTTCAGCTATGTCAATACAGTGGGTAGGAGCTTGTTTGCTGTAGAAAAGGGAGAGAGAGAAGAATATAGATATTTATTGAAATCCAGTGCTTTGTATGTAATTTACCAATCGTTTTATACATGATAGTGACAAGTAATAGACCACTTTGGTCGCAGAAGATGACTTAATTCATTATTACATTATACATGTGGCTCTGTAGCGTGGCTGATGCAAGCTGATCAATGTTTAGTTGCACGTAAAGGTATTTTTTGGTTGCACGTACAGGTTGGTTTCAGACGCTGTCTATGAAATAGTGATTTGAAATACATAAGCAAAAAAGTCCACCTTTTTTTAAACAATAGTGCCCTAGCTATCGAAGACTTTGACCAGCAAACACATTCAAGATAACAATCTTGTTAAATAAAGCATAAGACTTCTCCGTCAAATTGGGGATACTTCCTTATACCACCATTCTACTTGTGCAGTTTTCTTTTCAACATTTATTTAGTCAATTGTTAAATTGTTATAGAATGTTCACAACCCACATTCGCAAATTGCAATGCCATACTTTAGAGGTCAGGCAATGGTCAATTATAATCAGTGATTGGTCGTTTCTACCAAATGATCAACCACTCGATTAGCATCTATTGTGCAAATAACAGATTTTTTTTTTGCAAACAAGATTTATACTTGTGTAAAATTTGTGTTATATTTGCCAGTAAAAATGTATATATTTAAAGTATTGTCTAGTTTTTTTTTACAATATTGATAATATTACCTAGATTTCAGCCGAGATTACGCCACTGAAAGCTCTCCTGTGATTGGCTAACATAATGTACGCTTAAATGGTGAGGGCTGCGCTATTGGCCAATAGGGATGCTTGTTTTAAAAGGACGCCGGTTGTAGCATTTCTACCAGCCATTTGTTATCATCATGGCGGACAACTCCACAGCGTTTGATGAAGAAACAACCGAAAACACAAATATAAACATAAAAATCTATAACCACCCTGGAATCGTAAGGTCAGATGTCTGAAAATTTTTTGGTTTCCGAATGCATCATGGGAAAGTGGGGCCACCCAGCAAAGAAACCCGATTTAAAAAAAGAAACATTTGCAGAGTTTGAACTCTAAAAATATATATTTGTTTATTTTTTTAAATAAAAACCATGGATACTGGTGATTGATATTGATTGAACCGATTGGTTGAATTTAAGTTTTAAATTATGATAAAATTCACATTTATTAATTATTTTCATTGTTATTGGACTGGATTTCGTTTATATTTTATTGTTTTGTAGTTGTGTTTGGTGTTTCCCTGAGGTTGAGTGTCGAAACGTAGGAAATGATCGTTTTGAATGGAATGAATAAATTTCTGTTTACTCTAGATCATTCACTAATAGGTATTCACTAATATTTTATTTTACGAATGGACAGTTTGCTCGTATGGCAATGGTTATGTATCCCACATCTTGTATATTTTTAATTGTATAATTGACTGAATATTGACTGTATATTTTTATGTTTATCACATGCGGTGTACCAGTGAATGAAAATATCTGTATCCCACCCTGTAATGATTTTTGCCGTACTACTTCATGTAATAACGTTTGTCAAATATGAGTATGTTAAATTTTAAGATATATTCTTATATAAAATTATTGTAAAATAGCTGGCTTTTTTGGGGGTGAAATTTTTTGATCATTAATGTGCCACTTACACAGCAAATATCATTTTAAAAAGCATCTGAGACAGGATCATTTATTTTTACTTTTAGTTAACCTACTTCGAAGCTTGACATTTACTTGTTTATAGACTGATCATCAGTGATGTAAATGCACATGTCCGTTCAACTAAGAAGGAAAATATCAAAATATTTTTAAAAAGATCCTGATGAAAAACAATGTATCTAAATAACTAAAGCTTGTTTAGTGACATTTTTAAATGATATGGGATAAATTTAAAACACCTGTTTGATACTGGAATTTTTTATTGAAGGAGTTTGACACCCAAGTGGCCAGCATGAGGGGGTTGCAGGCTGACAAACTCCTTGGGTAAAAATTTCTAGCTTCTTCATGTGAACCAAAACTCCAGAATGGTATGTATATATTAATTCTTATAAATGTAACAGAACACCACAAATATCTATAATTGACTGTATTGCAACCTAAAAGATGTGACGATATAGGCACAGTTTCAAGATTTTGTTATGTAGCACATAGTGCAAATTTTACGACTGTCTGCATTCATATGATTATCTATAAAAGCGTGCCACAAATTTTGTATATCTATTCAATCAGAAAACTTTTAATGATTGTTTCAAAAGTATGTTGTTCATTGTTGATAGTTTAATAAACATTAAAAATGTGAAAAAAAAAATTATTAAGTATTTGACTGTTTGTATTACAACTGTTTCCACTGCTTCACACTGTCATTTCGATCATTTGACACTTAATTTTTATAGTTCCTTTCATTAAAATGTTTGATTTATTTTAAAAGTTTTTTCCTGGTTATTCTTTTTGTTAATTATAATTAGCTAACTACAATCAAATGGGTGCTTACATATAAATATCCTATGAAACGATTAACTCTGATGATTGGTCACTTGGGTCAACTTATTTTAACTGATGACAAGTTGTGAAATTCCAACTCATTCCCAACACTACCATATTTAAATTATTCATGCGTTATTTATAGTTCAGTAGAACTAACAAATTTGAATTATATTTCTGGGGTTATTTAATATTGACACTATAAAATAGCATAGAGAAAGAAAACTTAATTAAAAGGGAGCAAAAAAGGACCCAGCACCTTTGCTCATTTACCTTGAGTTTTAAGGGGAAATTGAAGAAGGAAGTGTCTATTCGCCGAGCTGGCGCAGGTGAATTGGTTGGAGGATTTATTTGATAGCTTGCTGTATATGATGTGCCACAGCGCTCTGTTGTCATAGTGAAATATGTAATTACATTTATCTCACGTGAAATATTATAAATTGCTATTAAAGATAACACAAAATTGCTATTAAAGATTACACAAATAAATTACTAGAAAATCACATCATTCAATTTCTATCTGTCAAATAGATGATCAAGATTGAAGTAATGGAAGAATTCAAGAATTGAGAAAACTACATGTACTTCTAATTGTGAAGGTGGCTCTCCCAAAAGGGAGGCCCAAAAGTGCAAAAACTAATGTGATAGGGACACCAAAACAAAGAGCAAACAAGAAGAAAAGATTATCTCCCAAATGCAACAAGAGCAGGAATAGATTAAACTTTATTGAGGAGGAGGATGAAGATGTAGAAACGAGATAAAGGATAGCATATTCAGAACAGCACAGTTCTTGTATCGGTTGTAACTCTAAAGTTCAAAAAGCACTGTACTAATGTATAACTCTGGTTCACATATTAATCCTGTATTTAAGCTACCAGACTGAAACATTGTGAACAAATACCTTGTTCTCGAAGGCCATAATGGAGTGATTACACTCAATGTGCCAGTATATAAGCTGGCAGACGAAAGGTACCATTGTATTATCATTATGAAGCTGTACTTGCTGTAAAAGTATCCAGGGTATAGAGAGTATGACAGTATTTCTAATAGGTATGTGTGTGTAAGAACCTTTATATATGATGTGTGAATGGATATGAATAAAAGAGACTAAAGTTATCTGACGTTCTGTGACCCCGCACCTTCTCTACATACAATATACCTCCATCTACGGCCACAGACGTGCAACATAAAAAATATTGACAAAGAATCTAAAGATTACTTACTGAAGCATTTAGCTGCTGTACCAGTAGAGATTTTTGGTTAAAGACACCAGTAAATTTGAACATAGAGCCAAAAACACCACCCAGTAGAATCTCTTGTCAGGCAATTAGAAGAGAAATATGGAGATTGTGTCGAGAACATCAACACAGAAGATTTGGATAGAGATGAGCTGGGGCTCAGGCACCTTCGGGCGCCCATACCACAAGCTCAAACCCAGGGATTCCTTCAGGCCAGGGGGAGATCGCCTCCATCCCTGAGATTGAGGCTACGACGTACACGGACGTGGGTGGTCGACCAAAGCCAGACGAGGGGGCCCACTGTCGGAACAAGTGCTCCCGGACCGTGGGGAGGCTCCAACCGGGGATCCCCCAACGATTTTGGGAGGGTACAATGTGTACCTCCCCTACCGTACTCCCTGGAGTAATAACTAAGATTTGGATATACGATATACTCAACGCCAAAACGCCAAAATATGGAGACGTGTTCTCCAAATCCACCTCGAACTCCTCGTAGTTCAATGGCTACTTGTCAAACGAAACTGGTTTCCCTGACTGAAAAATGGGAAGAGGTGAAAAAGAAGACTGGGGCCCCAGCTGTGGACGAAGTGCCACTAAGTCCCCGAGACAGAAGGAACGGACAAGCTCCATGTAGCATGTGAGAATAAATTAACTTAAATAAATAATTGTTCTACTTTTCTTAAGTGACTACATGGCTTACAGTGAAAAATATATAAAAAAGAATCTTCGTGGATGGGAAGTTAAAGAAGTCGAATGCCATGAGCAGACTGGAAATAGTGAATGTGGTGTGCATGTTGTGATGGTATGATTGCAGTTGAATACTTATGTTTGATGCAAACTAAATTCTATAAATTACTCTGAGCATATGCTATGTTTATACACCATATTAAAATTATAGTAATTAACATATATTTGCACCAAGGTGCATTCTGATGTTTTTCTTCGGATCCTTGTACATGTAACATTCAATGCCCAAGCTTGTATTATTGTTAGCATCTATGGATACGGGCAGTGAAGCGGGAGTGTGTTTGAACGCTTGAAAAAAAAAAATGATGATTCCATGATGACGCTTATTAACATACTAGCACAAGAACATTACAGTACACGGGCCAAGTTGTAAAATTTTTACTAATTGCTTCACAACAATTCTTTATCATTGACTTGTAAATTTCAGACTATGTTATATCATGTTTACCTACACATTAGGGTGTTATTTTGTAAAAATAATTCAAGGTATAAGAAGGACAGTCATTTTTGTAAAAGCCTAAAATGATCTTACTCGTGACAAACAATCGGTGAAAGTCACTAATAATAGCCAATCAACAACACAAAACAAAAGAAGGAAGAATAGCATCCAAGTGGACAAGCTGATGAACAGAGAACTGGGCCACACGAAATATTGGCGAAATTGCAGTCATCTCAGGAAGTCCAAGAAATGAACACAAAGCGAAGGAAGATGCCAAAGCCTAGACAAATCAACACACTCAGAGGATCTTATTTCAGATCCAAAGAACTACTTGAAACGAGGTAACGCAAAGAAAAGAGAAAAGCGCAAACAAAAATTCTCATCACAGCCATCATCCGAAACGTATAATGCCATTAATTGTCAGGATTCTTTTGTATTTCAATTTTGTATTTTATTGTATTTGTATGAGCAATTCTGTGTTTGAATGTAAAAAAAATAAATAATAATAATGGTGACGTACAAGTCGTACAAGAGACTTTGGTGGGGCAAGATGCAAGATGCTCCTGCCGAGAAGCTTGCGCCTGCGGAAAAGCTCGAGCTAGCAGACAAGTTCGATCCTGCTGACAAGTGCTTGGTGCTGAGCAATTTCTCCGAAGAGTCAGAAAGAGGCTCGGGCTTGGATTCTAGATCCAAGAGAAAGCACAAGAAGGCTAATAAGTCTAAAATAAACAGTTTAAAGAATAAGAATTTAAACAATCTTACTTCATAAATATAATAAAGCGCAGGTGAATTGTTGAGGATTTATTCGCTGAGCTTGCTGTACATGTGCCACAGCGCTCTGTTGTCATAGTGAAATATGTAATTACATTTATCTCTCTCGAAATAATATTATAAATTGCTATTAAAGATAACACAAAAAAATTGCTATTAAAGATAACACAAATAAATTACTACAAAAAATCACATCATTCAATTTCTATCTGTCAAAATAGATGATCAAGATTGAAGTAATGGAAGAATTCAAGAATTGAGAAAACTACTTCTGAATTGTGAAGGTGGCCTCCCAAAAGGGAGGCCCAAAAGTACAAAAACTAATGTGATAGGTACACCAAAACAAAGAGCAAACATGAAGAAAAAGATTATCTCCCAAATGCAACAAGAGCAGGAATAGATTAAACTTTTTATTGAGGAGGGAAGGATGAAGATGTAGAAACGAGATAAAGGATAGCACAGAACAGCACAGTTCTTGCATCGGTTGTAACTCTAAAGTTCAAAAAAAGCACTGTACTAATATAACTCTGGTTCACATATTAATCCTGTATTTAAGCTACCAGACTGAAACATTGTGAACAAATACCTTGTTCTCGAAGGCCATAATGGAGTGATTACACTCAATGTGCCAGTATATAAGCTGGCAGACGAAAGGTACCGTTGTATTATCATTATGAAGCTGTACTTGCTGCAAAAGTATCCGAGAGTAGAGAGCATGACAGTATTTCTAATAGGTCGTATAGCTATCTTCGTATGTGTGTGTAAGAACCTTTATATATGATGTGTGAATGGATATGAATAAAAGAGACTAAACGCTCTGAAATAGCTGCATTTAACTTAAGAGCTGCCAGATACTGTACTGATAAGACTTCACAACATCAGTACTGTCAAAAATGATCAGCCTTCAGTTAAAGAGAAGATGGAGTTTGTGAAGAAAAAGATGTCCACTTTCACCCGCTTTCTGAAACGAGCGGTACAAAGTTTGAAAAGGCTTTGAAAGAAAGCTTTGAAATGGAAAGCAACACAATGGAAGAAAGCAGCACAATGGAAGAAAGCAGCACAATGGAAGAAAGATAGTCCGTTCTGGAAATAGCTGCATTTAACTTAAGAGCTGCCAGATACTGTACTGATAAGACTTCACAACATCAGTACTGTCAAAAATGAGAGCAGCTGAGAATAATGAGCCTTTGGTTAAAGAGAAGATGGAGTTTGTGAAAAAATAATATTTTATTGTATTCAGAATTAATTCTGACTGCATGAAACTGTAGCTGGACCCTACAGGAAGAATCTACAAAGTCTACAGAACTTTCGAAATTTTCGAATTCAAATTCTTCTTAATTTGTGTAGTTGATGAAAAAATGAGCCACGGTTTTCTAGATAATTGTACGTAACTATATGAATTTGCTATTGGATAGTGTTTTTGATCATTCTGATGTTTTTCTTGGGTATATTGTACATGTAACATTCACGTTCTAAGCTTGTATCATTGTTAGCGGTATCTATGGGATACGTGGCAGTGAAG
>CM032659.1:38016962-38028898 GCA_019095985.1 Streblospio benedicti | reverse complement strand
TAAGATGCAAGATGCTCCTGCTGAGGAGTCTGCTCCTGCAAAGAAGCTACGCCTGCCAAGAAGACCGGTCCTACTGACAAATGCTTGGTGCCGAACGATTTCTCCTGAAGAGTAAGAAAGAGGCTCAGGCTTGGATTCTAGATCAAGAGAAAGCACAAGAAGGCTAATAAGTCTAAAATAAAACAGTTTAAAGAATAGGAATTTAAAACGATCTTACTTCATAAATGTGACAAAATTTCCTATGCATTTCTGCAACACTCATCATCAGGTAACAATTTTATGTTATCTTTGATATCTCTTTTATTCATGTAATTATGATGATTTTAATGTTTTTCTTACATGCTTTGTTTGTTGTTTGTTGTTGTTCGTTAGTAAGTTTTAATGGTAGATATTGGTCGATATGTAAATATCTGTTCAGTAAGAATTGAAAAGAACTGATGGGTTTAGAATGTGAATTTACTTTAGTTATAATCTTATATTATCAATGTTCAGGCTTAACGTTAGTTGGTGCCCGCATGCCGGGTCATGCCAGGGCTCAGCCGTCAACCATGCTCACATGCCCGACTGGGCACCCAGAAATTTCTGGCAATATTTCATAATTAGTATGATAGATCAATGACTTGTTTTAAGTTTTAAGTCCAAAATTAATATAAAATAATATTTACATTCTACTATTTGCAATCCCTAAATTATTACACAAGGATACATTAATAATATTATATAAAATTAGTCTTATGTATGTAGATGACTTTTCTGAAAAATCTTATGAGACAAGCACACTTATGATTTTATTATTTTTTTTAAATGGTTTATTGTATACTTCACATAGAGAATGATTGGATTATCTTTGTGATTGTCATACAGTCTTACGTGATTGACAGTGAAAATGGTGTATTGACAGTAACTTGTGAAATTGTTCTTGACACAGAGTTTATATTTGAATATCATTCTTAAGTCACAAATAATTTGCTTTTGCTTCAGAATTTGCTATGACTAGTATTTTATGTAATCATAATGTCTAAACAGAAGTCTTTTTTGATTTTGGTCTCGGAACAAGCAAAGTCATCAAATGCTTTTATTTTTACAGGGTGTTGATTAGGCACTCGCCACTTTCACTGGCTGAGTGTAAATTTCTGTTGGCTAGTGTAATTCAAAGTCACTTTGCCACAGTCGGCAAGAGATTACTGGATTACTGGCTTGTTTGGATTGAACATGGCGAGTGTAGGGTGAAAGTCACTCGCCACAGATGGCGAGTGTTCTACTGAACGAAAGTCACATTCCCTGTTTTTAAAGACAATTTGCCCCTATTATTTCCGTCTTATATGAGTAATTCAAATCTGATTTTTCACCATAAAAGATAACATTAAAATGAAAAACCGAAAACATTGTTGATCAGATCTTTAAAAACAAAAGCATTTGATGTCCAACAGTTACACGGTTATTATAAGTACATGTAGTGTATGATTATGGCAAGGCGCCTAAAAGCTTTTTATAAGACATATAAAACTTATTCCTTATCTAACACAGGTTTATCATTCGGGCATCCAGATATTTCATTCGGACACCCAGTAGCAACCACCCACATGCCCGAACGGGCACCCACTTTTAAAAGTTAACGTTAAGCCCTGACACATCTGATGAGTTTAGAACATGAAATGACGTTGGTTATATTCATGGTTTTTATTCATCAATTTAAATTCTTGATTTGTATTTGTCAATCTGTAGATGCACTTGACGTATTTTTTGTAAACATATATTTTAAGTAATTAAGTACTAGAAAATATGGGTAAGATTAGGGAATCCTATTTGTAGAAATATGCTATTAGCAAATTCTGCCTGACGAAATGTTGGCTTGCCGTGGCAATTAGGAATGCGGAAGCGTGATCACATGAATCAGTGCGCATGCGCAGTTTTTACCTTCAGAAATGTGTTTGGGATACTCATCAGTTTTGGACTATTATACCTATCTATTCCTGTTGATTAAGACCTTTGTTTTTCGTGTTTATACACGTTACTACCTATAGATCACGGAGATCTTGTTTAGAGGGTCGTGCACCCTTCTCATAGAGCCCACAGGTGCTTTGAATTTTTCTAACACAAAGTGTTGACTTTTACTGCACGGCGTGCACTTTGGCCTGGCAAGATGAAAGTTTTAACGAAAAGAGGAGGGGCGACCCCGCACTTCGACCAGCGTGGATTTCTCCTCCAGTTTAGAATCGGAGGTAGAGGAACCTCAACCCATTAGAAAGCCGCTGAAGCAGAAAAACTGCCAAGTCTAAAGCCAGTAAGGACAAGAAGGCGGATAACAAGATGAGTTTAGAATGTGAATTCACTGTAGTTATAATCATGACTTATATTATCAATGTTACATCTGATGAGTTTAGAACATGAAATTGGTTATATTCATGGTTTTTATTAATTAATTTAAATTCTTGATTTGTATTCGTCAATCTGTAGATGCACTTGACGTATTTTTTGTAAACATATATTTTAAGTAATTAAGTACTAGAAAATATGGGTAAGATTAGGGAATCCTATGTGTACAAATATGTTATTAACAATAAAGGACTTGTCCCTCTGTTCTACTGGTTCCTATAACTATCTACCCAAGGCAGCCAACATGGGAGGAGCCACAGAAGATTCTTTATTCAAAGAGATTTAGTGCACATTTGGTGCATATAATGGAGAGAATTTTTTAAGGAAGGAGACAATAAAGACTGTCATGCAAATCTGTCCTAGAGGAAAAATGGTTCGATAGCATAGACATGGACAAACTTTTGTGGCGCCAATTATATGCAATATACTATTTGTATGTACTGCATCCATAATGTTGCGGCTTCCCTTATTATTAGTTTTGTTGTCGTTTGCGTGGATATCGTTAAACAAGAGTGAGGATATGGAGAACAAAATTCAACTCACACTGCATCATGCAGGATGGATGGAGAGACTTATCAAGCCAATGACTGACAATGGAAAAAACCACAATGGAAGAAAGGAAACACAATGGAAGAAAGAAACACAATGGAAGAAAGAAACAAAAGAAAGCAGCAAAATGGAAGAAAGTTCTGTAAATAGCTGCATTTAACTTAAGAGCTGCCAGATACTGTACAGATAACACTTCACAACATCAGTACTGTCAAAATGACAGCAGCTGAGAAAAATCAGCCTTCCGGTTAAAGAGAGGATGGAGTTTGATATGGATTATGTTTAGTAGTGTTAAAATGATAGAAAGTTAAAATGTATGTTTTTAAATGTGCAGCAGTTCTGTGGTTTGTCTTTACCAGTGACAAATTTAAATACAGCAACTATTGTTATTACATCCTGAACGTATAATGCCATTGTCAGGATTCTTTTGTATTTCAATTTTGTATTTTATTGTATTCGTATTAACAATTCTGTGTTTGAATGTAAAAAGAAATGATGATGACGTGCAAGTGCTACACAGGCCAAGTTGTAAAATTTTTACTAATTGCTTCACAACAATTCTTTATCATTGACTTGTAAATTTCAGACTATGTTATATCATGTTTACCTACACATTAGGGTGTTATTTTGTAAAAATAATTCAAGGTATAAGAAGGAGTCATTTTTGTAAAAGCCTAAAATGATCTTACTCATGACAAACAATCGGTGAAAGTCGTGTCACTAATAATAGTCAATCAACAACACAAAAAAAGGGAAAATAGCATCAAGTGGACAAGAATAGCATCCAAACTTTAACTATATGAATGGACAATTGCTCATGAACAGAAATGAACACACTGGAGGTCCCTGTGTAAACAAAAAGTTCAAGGATCTTAAGTCAAATCAAAGAACTTCTGTAATCTATTTAAAAAAAAAAAAAAAAAACAAAAATTCTCATCAAATTTCACTATCCATC
This sequence comes from Streblospio benedicti, assembly GCA_019095985.1. Lineage (NCBI taxonomy): Eukaryota > Metazoa > Annelida > Polychaeta > Spionida > Spionidae > Streblospio > Streblospio benedicti. The sequence continues at coordinate 38,025,018 of CM032659.1, read as the reverse complement.
ATGTTGTTTTTATAATGTTTTGTATTGTCAATCTGGATTCTTTTTGTATTTCAATTTTTGTATTTTTATTGTATTTGTATTAACAATTCTGTGTTTGAATGTAAAAATAAAATAAATAATAATAATAGTGACATGCCAAGTCGTACAAAGAGACTTTGGTATTCATAAAGGCAAGATGCAAGATGCTCCTGCCGAGAAGCTTGCTCCTGCCACATTTCAGCTTCGAGCTTGCGGACAAGTTTGCTCCTGTGGACAAGTGCTTGGTGCTGAGCAATTTCTCGGAAGAGTAAGAAAGAGGCTCGGGCTTGGATTCTAGATCCAAGAGAAAGCACAAGAAGGCTAATAAGTCTAAAATAAACAGTTTAAAGAATAAGAATTTAAACGATCTTACTTCATAAATATAATAAAGCATCAGTCACCACATGGTGTCAGGTTATTTTCCCGGGTTTTTGTGAGATAGTTGTATATGACGCCCCATTATAACGTAAAACGTATCCGTTTCCTTGGTGACTGACGTACGCTTTTGTGGCGCCAATTATATGCAATATACTATTTGTATGTACTGCATCCATAATGTTGCGAGCTATCATTATTAGTTTTGTTGTCGTTTACGTGATATCGCTATCGGCGATTGCCTTAACAAGTGTGAGGATATGGAGAACAAAATTCAACTCACGCTGCATCATGCAGGAAGGATGGAGAGACTTATCCAAGCCAATGACTGACGCAGCACAATGGAAGAAAGCAGCACAATGGAAGAAAGCAGCACAATGGAAGAAAGCAGCACAATGGAAGAAAGACAAGTCCGTTCTGGAAATAGCTGCATCTTAGAGCTGCCAGATACTGTACCTGATAGGACTTCAAATTACTTCAAATGGCTTCATATGACGTCAAAAATGACAGCAGCTGAGAAAAATCAGCCTTTGGTTAAAGAGAAGATGGAGTTTGTGAAGAAAAAGATGTCCACCTTCACCCGCTTTCTGAAACGAGCGCCACAAAGTTTGAAAAGGCTTTGAAAGATGCAGCATACTCAGTCAGTAAATAGAAAGTAATAGTAAAAGATTGACAAATGGATGTCTTGAATATTCAATTGGTCTAAATTCTCATAAATACCCTCAAATAAAAGTGAAATTTTACGGCCAAAAAGTTGTGGTCAGCCGCCTGATATATTCTTTTAAAAAAAATATATTCATTGGTGATGATGATTCATATGATTTAGAGGTCAGTCATCTTTGTCACAACACCAAGTGTGTAAATATTGACCACTTAAGCTGCCCAGCATAATCAATCAATTAAGAAAGTTCTGCAAAATTAATGGCTTTTGCCACAAACATCATGTTATCGACGATGTATACTAGTGAGTCAGCGATCAGCTCCCGTAAACACCCAGAGTGAGACCCTGACACAGACGTGAAACCGTGTCCTTCCATGGAAACCGTCGTCAAGGCAACTACCAAGCCTCAGGAACCAGTGCCAGTGAGACTGGAACGTCCTTTTGTCCGGGTCTCAGTCTCAGAGACTCAGCATAGCTGGGTAGAAGATAAGCACAAGATGTGTGTAACGTAACGGGCAAAATTCATTTGAATATCAAAATAACTTGCAACTGCTTTTCAAATCATCATCGGCATTGTATATTGGTATGTTATAAGGAGTTTGTTATGTAATATAAGTGTATGGGGTTGACAGAGGAACATTTTTAACAGTAACGTGTAAGTTCAAATGAAATGCTTGATTAGCGAAAAATTGGGCCTTAACATCAGCATGGCACTTTGCGAATGTATCTTTGAATGATCGTCAAAATTTAGTTATTTATCCAAGTTAGTTGGGACCAAGATTTGTGTAAGAGTAAAGTTTGCATGTCAACGTTTAGCTCAATTGTGGGTGCTTGGTAGCTCTACAAAACTGCATTTAAAACAGTAGGTGATAACGTTTTCTCAACGTTATAATATATCTGTGCTGATTCAAGATGTAATCGTTCATTTTCAAAATCACTTGTTATGTTTGAAAACAACAATTTGTGAAAAGTTACAATTTGAAAAAAACTTGAATTTAAAAGGTTCATCTTTAGAAGGTATAAAATGTTTTAGACACTGTAGTAATGAGGTAAAAAGTTTACTTTTTAAGACCTATTGTTCTAATATGTATTGTGCCCATCTATGCATAAATACTGTATTTATTCATTAGGAAGCTTAACACATCTTTTAACAGAATTTTTAGAATGTTGTTTAATTTAGATAGAAGAGCCTCTATATCACATATGTTGTTTTACAATATTAGTGTTGTTGATGTTAATATCAGAACGTACATTTTAAATTTTATAATTAGAATTGAAAAGTGCAATAATGTTTTAGTTCGGACTCTACTGGACTGCTTGCAGTACCCAAATTCATTATTATACCTAGAATGGAAAAAACAACTATACATTCTGTGATATGTTTGTGATTTTATGCACAGTTTTATTTATTTACTATTTATTTATGTATATATGTATATTTTATGTCTTTTCTACGGAATTTAATCCGAAATAAAAAAATGTATATACGTGAGGCCATTGTGTGGTCGAGGGCAAATCACCGGCCTATACTCTCATCACGGTCATTTGAAATACAAGCGGGCCACAGGGAATATGGGCGAAATCGCCGTCATCTCAGGAAGTCCAAGAAATGAACACAAAGCGAGGGAAGACGCCAAAGCCTAGACAAATCAACACACTCAGAGGATCTTATTTCAGATCCAAAGAACTACTTGAAACGAGGTAACGCAAAGAAAAGAAAAAAGCGCAAACAAAAATTCTTATCACTGTCATCATCCGAAAATCCTTTCCACCACTACCATCAACTCCAACAGATTCCCCACCAAGATCATCATCACGATCCTTCAACATCATAAACAATAATTTCATCACATCACGGGGGGAGAAAATTCTGCATCTTTCATTGAGCCATAAAGTCACCTCATACTCATTGGACCCATTGCATGCAGGACTAGAAGAATATGCATCATTAAAGAGAAAAATGGAAATTATGTTGTACATTATTACAAAAATAATCATTTTGTGTTTTAAATTTATCGAATTATGCCATTACTGTGAGGACTCTCATAGGTATTCCTATTTATGACTATCATTAACATGCATCTGTTCTGGTCCATACTATTATTAATTTTCACACCAATGCAAAACTGAATAGTTGGGTACGACACCCACATCCAGAATGCCCAAGGCACCTAGAGACAACTCGCATCACGATGATGGATGAGGCCCAGAGCCAGGGGATGGAGAACGATATGCACATTATTAGAACTTTATTCAGCCACTTACTGATACATACATCTTTTAGTTGTGGTGAAAAGCAGAATGACGCTTATACTTATAAAAGAATGGGATTTTGTATTGATTTTATTATTTATCACGCATTGGTTTGCATTTTTGCGTACATTTCATTGATTTGATATAAAAAAATTATGTATTTGCAATTGGTATGTATTCTATATATGAAATAATTAGGGTCTCAATCGACTGAATACTTTATCACAGATAATTTAGCACATTTGGGATATATATTCATTAACGTGTAAAACAATCAGTTATTTCAAAATCTAATTAGACCAAAATTATGCAAATTAAGTATTTTGTCTTGGCCTGCTAAATCCTGTTAGTATATATTTTTCTCTACATATGTATTTGATATGACTTATGTTTAGTAGTGTTAAAATGATAGAAAGTTAAAATGTATGTTTTTATATGTGCAGCAGTTCTGTGGTTTGTCTTTACCAGTGACAGATTTAAATACAGCAACTATTGTTTTATTACATCCTGAACGTACAATGCCATTAACTGTCAGGATTCTTTTGTATTTCAATTTAGTATTTTATTGTATTCGTATGAACAATTCTGTGTTTGAATGTAAAAAAAAATAAATAATAATGGCGACATACAAGTCGTACAAGAGACTAGGGTGGGGCAAGATGCAAGATGCGCATGCGAAGAAGTTTGCGCCTGCCGAGAAGTTTGCTCCTGCGGACAAGCTCGAGCTTGAGGACAAATGCTTGGTGCTGAACGATTTCTCGGAAGAGTCAGAAAGAGGCTCGGGCTTGGATTCTAGATCCAAGAGAAAGCACAAGAAGGCTAATAAGTCTAAAATAAACAGTTTAAAGAATAAGAATTTAAAACGTTCCTATTTCATAAATATAATAAAGCATCAGTCACCACATAGTGTCAGAAGAAAGAAACAGTGAAGAATATTAATAGAAACGAAATAGCAGAATGAGTGCACAAGTCCCCGGCATAGTACTGCCAAAACCTTTGGAACTCTCTGGAAATGTTTCAGAAAAAATGGGCATATTATGTAATTGGTAATTGGTAAACAGTTTAAACAATAAGAATTTAAAACGTTATTATTTCATAAATATAATAAAGCATCAGTCACCATACATTTAAGGAAGAACACCCATAAATAGTGCCTAAGATTGCTAAGCTTGAGGTGCAGAATAAAACTGGACGTCTGTCTGTGGAGGAAGACGAGGCAATCCTGCAGCAGCACGACATTGAAACAACATTCTACAAAGTCCAAGAAGCTTTTGATGTGATAAAGAAACTAGAGGTAAGAGAACCACATTGTGATATATAATAGGAATGTCAAACATCCAAATGGACAGAGACGTATTCACACAGATGCTGTTGCTTTATGCAAGCCCCACAATAATATGTACAAAGCTCACTTCTGTTTAAAAACAAATTATAAAATATTTGGTCCCTTCAGTAGCTTGCATTTCAGGATTGTATTTGTTGCCAGTCAGTATTGTTAGATGGTTTAATGTAGATTGGGGAGTGTTATGATTTTGAGTAGCTATCTTTTTAGTTTTGAGTTACAACTTAGTTTTTTTCCCGTCTTCAAAATTACTTGCATACACTACTCTTAAATTAATACTTATCAGATGGCCTTCACACCCCATCTGACGGGGGTTAACCATCTGGCACTTACGCCTGAAGATATGAAGGTGGACAACTGGAAGGCCTGGAAGCAAACCTGGACCAACTACCTCATGCTGTCTGGTTTACAGAGCATGGATGTGAAAATACAATTTGCCATGATGGAAAATTGCCTTGGCTCAGACGGACTGATAGGCACGTTGAATTCCGTCTTCTCGAACTGGATATCGATGCGTCCGATCCGACATTCTCTAACTGGATGAGGTATGTGAACTGTGCGAGAACAGAGTCGCCAGTGGACACTAGTACACATGAAGAGCACTGATGAAGAGAAGAAAAAGAAGGATGCATTTCATGGATGGCCTGCTGGTAAGGATTATGATGATATACACTTTATGTATGTAATGTTAGGGTCTATCTAATAACTAAGTATTACAAGATCAGTTCTTATTTTTTATATGAGTTGTCGATACTACAAGTACGGGCTTCCCTAGAAAGGGAGGATGTAACAATATTGAGTATTATATTGCTGGAGTGAGCCCTCAAGGATGCCACATCATTGTCGTAATTCTTGTCGTCGTCGGACTCATTCTGAAACTAGGCTATTAGTGACTTGAGTTACATGTTGAATAAAGCTTCCTAAATGTACGGCTTGTGACTTGTCCTATTCATAATACACATAACAAAACACTTATATTGGCTACTCAAATGTTATTTGTTTGTTTTATTCATATAGGAAGGAAGTAAGTGAGTGAGTGGGTGAGTGCATTAACAAAAATATTAATATTCTGGATTAAAGGATATATTACAAAGCAGAACTTGATTGGCAATTCTTTTATCCTCCCCTGTAGTAGATATGTGACGATGCGGACGGCGTAACCAATCTGGTCGACGCGTTGAATTCCACCTTCTCTGACTGGATATCGATGCATCCGATCCAGCATTTTCAAACTGGATAAGGTATGTGAACTGTGCGAGAACGGAGTCGACAGTTGACACTAGTACAAATGAAGAGCAGCAAGAATGCCAGGAACAGGAGCAAGACCAGGCATCAGGCAACAAGGATTGTTAGACGGGTTAACGATCGACGCATCGAATCCAGCCTTCTCCAACTGGATGCGGTATTTGAACTGTGTGAGAAACGAGGATAAACAGAACACACGAGGGCCAAGCACAGGAGTAGTCAGATCAAGACGAAAGCCAGGGGTCAGCAGAGTTGCCAACCTCAAATTTTGAAATTTCTGAATTCCGAGGCCAAAATTTCTGAATTTGGGTCAAAATTTCTGAATCTTACGTTTAATATGGATTTTTAAATTATATTCAAATAAGACTATTTAATAACACTGTTATGAGTTTAGAAGGAACAAAGGACAATAAAAATGCACATAAAAGTGTAATTAACTTGGTTTCAACATATTTGATTAAAAATAAATACATAGGTTTGGACGATGGTCATCCTTCTTTTCGCGTAAAGACTTTCAAAGTGAGGAAAAATCAATGACATATATATGTGAGTAGTACAATTTTGAAAGTGATGAAATGAATCTTGTTAGACATTGGAAAAAAAAAAATCTTAATCAATGGCTCAAAAAAATCTTAATTTTCAAGGAAAAATCTTAATAATATTTGATAAAAATCTTAATAAAATCTTAATGTTTTTACGAAGTAATATCTTACTAAATTACATATAAACGACTATCAGTGTACTTTATTTTATGTTGTGATGAATATGAATATTGTTCAACAGAATATTGATATATTATAAGGGGTAATGGGTTAAAGTAACAAAGCAGAACAAAATTTCAAATCATCTGTTTATTTTTAATCTAATTTTGTCTGGCAATATATGACATATTTATTAAAAATTCTGAAACAACAATCTACTTAAATTAACAAACATGTACAATAAACTTATATAGTGCATTAATGAAACAGCATAAATTGACATGTCAGAATGAATAAAAACTACCTAACAAACAGTGTTGATTTCTGCTACATCCAATAAATTCATTACTTGACCTGTAATGTCAACACCAGAAACTAAAACATATCCAATAAATTTTCAGCGAGGGACGAATGAAGTGAATTCACAGCATTTATATAGCACTCACTGAATACATTGTAACACATTGTTGCAACATTTTGCTTTTCTTTGGAGACAAAATCCTGAAATATCCGCCACGTTTGTGGTAGATACAATGTTGCAACATTGTTGCAACATTTTGCTTTTCTTTGAAGACAAAATCGAATTTCCAGAAATGTCAACATATCTCCTGAAATCAGACCACGAGGCAGTGGTTGGCACCCGACTCTACTTATATTTATTGCAACGCACAAAAGATAGCGTGAGAACGCATTTTCAATGCGCTACATGTAACTGCCGGCGTGATCCAGCCAAAAGCACTTTCGTTTTATGAAATTGAGGTTGCATTATGAACGGCAAAACTGGGTCAATGTCTGTCATACCGCAGACACGATATTTTATGGAAAAATACATCTTTTTTATGAAACTATCAGAATCCCGTAATAAACCTTACAGCCCACATCTCTGGAATTTTACATTGTTAAATCTAGATTTTATAGACCTTAAAAATTAAGAAAGACTAAAGAACTAAAAATTTACGGTAGACCTATATCAGAATAAAATAATGGAAATAATGTTTTTTTTTTTGCCACACAATGGTTTAAAGTAAGAATTCTATATTCTATTTGCTATATGCATTTAACGTAATTTACGTTCACACAAGCGATAGTGACGGAGAACAAAATATATTGCTTATCATTTAATGTCTATTGCATTGACTTTAAAAACAGTTTGGTGTTCTCGTACTTTCTGTCAATCTCAAGAAATCCACAAAGATTGCATCAAACTGTAGTATGTGAAGACGCATACAATATATGGCCAGAGCAATGTCGCTAAATTGCTTGGTCATATGATAGCTCTTGTGTGAACATACACCTAATTTAAAAGCGTGTTAAATCTCTATTATCTTATATCCCTTTCTCCCCAATTTGCCTTGTCATCAAAACTAATTGGCTCTACAAAATTGCTGAGCATTAGGATATAAATCAATCGTCTTATCTTATAATTGACATTATTTTAAAATTTTGCATTTTAAATTATAG
>CM032659.1:37958380-38016862 GCA_019095985.1 Streblospio benedicti | reverse complement strand
ATTGGCTACTCAAATGTTATTTGTTTGTTTTATTCATAAAGGAAGGAAGTAAGTGAGCGAGTGGGTGAGTGCATTAACAAAAATATTAACATTCTGGATTAAAGGATATATTACAAAGCAGAACTTGATTGGCAATTCTTTTATCCTCCCCTGTAGTAGATATGTGACGAGGCCGACCGGGTAACTAGTCTGATTGACGCGTTGAATTACGCCTTCTCGAACTGGATATCGATGCATCCGATCCAGCATTTTCCAACTGGATAAGGTAAGTGAACTGTGCGAGAACTGAGTCGCCAGTGGACACTAGGACTCATGAAGAGCAGCAAGAACGCCAGGAACAGTAGCAAGACCAGGCATCAGGCAACAAGGATTGTTAGACGGGTTAACGATCGACGCATCGGATCCAGCCTTCTCCAACTGGATGCTGTACGTGAAAACTGTGCGAGAAACGAGGAGGAACAGAACACACGAGGGCCAAGAACAGGACCAGTCAGATTAAGACAAAAGCCAGGGATCAGGGGACAAGGAATCCAAATACCTTCTCACTTGGCTGATTTTTACAACTACTACTACTTCTGATGGTTACCCAGTTGTGGTCGATTACATTCAACAACCAGAGGATAGAGCCAGATTATGAAAAGTTACACCCACAGCAAGATGGCTGACTGACAGCAGCCAAACGTTTGAGAGCATTTATAAAGAATTATAAAGTTTGTTTTATGTTTTGTCAGTAGCTTTAACAACATTCTATGATAAGTATAAGTTGCATCATTATGCAATTTAAAATTTGAAACCAATAAGTCAAACGCTAATTGATTGTTTCAAACATGAGTACAAATAATATTTGTGCATACAGAAATAACAATATTAGCACTTGATTGGCGATTCTTTTATCCTCCCCTGCAGTAGATATGTGACGAGGCCGACCGAGTAACTAATCTGATCGACGCATTGAATTACGCCTTCTCGAACTGGATATCGATGCATCCGATCCAGCATTTTCCAACTGGATAAGGTAAGTGAACTGTGCGAGAACTGAGTCGCCAGTGGACACTAGGACTCATGAAGAGCAGCAAGAACGCCAGGCAGTCAGATCAAGACCTGGGGTCAGGCGACAAGGATTGTTAGACGGGTTTACGATCGACGCATCGGATCAAGCCTTCTCCAACTTGATGCTGTACGTGAATACTGCGCGAGAAACGAGGATGAACAGAACACACGAGGGCCAAGAACAGGACCAGTCAGATCAAGACAAAAGCCAGGGATCAGGGGACAAGGAATCGAAATACCTTCTCACTTGGCTGATTTTTACAACTACTACTACTATATATTATGTTTTTCCCCTAGTCTCTTGTTTTACAATTATCTTCTCTCCCCTTTTCTTTTATTATTCTTTTTTTTCCCAGGTGAGGATAAAACCCAGACTCGACTGAGAATCGAACCCACGAGTCCTCCTCCCCATCCACTGGGCCACAGAAGTGGCACGTCATTAAGTATGTATATGTTTGTGGTACTTCCGAGTGGATCGCGAACGCGGGACGCTTATATTACGTTTCCGACACCGAGTGCACCTACACTAACCACCGCGCCATCTGCCTAAGCCTCGGTGCCGATCTCATCAACATAGAAAATCTGGTAAGTCTCGTATGTTTATTCACATACTTTACTAGGAAACTTTAAGGCAAATCAGCAACAGTGGAATGTGTTTTTCACATGTCACATCGATTGCTATATTTCATAAGATTTGCTTAAACTTACGTCAGCAATAATGACAAAGCACAGTTTATGAAAGAAAAATTGTTATTACATGGAAAACAAGTTATTTTTCAATAGTCTATTTTGTTCTTCTTAGTGCACCTCAACATTGAACTAAGAGTCCATAAAACCTGTATACAATAAAGAACGCACCAGGAAGAACTGTATACAATAAAGAACGCACCAGGAAGAACTGAAGCTGGCAGAACACAGCTAGCTGCTTTGCCAGCTCAAACCAGTTACAGCGATAACAGTGGCTGAGGTCATTGTGCCGACTACAATCATGTTCAAGTAACTAAAGGTATACAGCATAATTAACTGATTTATATTTTAACAGAAGATGACCGATAAACCCATAAAAGTTACAACAAAGAAGTCGATGAGAACTTTGATGGGCGGCAGCATGGAGATGGTCTCGATCTCTCCATCCCCGGCTTGTAGCAAACAAGGGAATTGTACACGTGAAACAACTTCACGCCAGAGAGACTTGAAAAGTTCATGAGTCTGCACTTAAACAACGGCAAAAGGAAGTCTGCAAAATTAAATCATGGAGTGTCTACTAGGTCTCTATCTCTTCTGTCTATAATTATAGAATTCACTTCATGGCTTTTAACCTTTATATTGTAGGTACTAGTGATATCGATATACGTATTTTTCTATTAGTGATTAAATTGTGCACTTCGATTTTTTTTTTCTGATTTTAGTGACATTATTGTTATACAGAGGATTATGTCATGATATAGTAGATTTAATTTTGACAAGGGCAATGTTGTGCCGAAATTTAAATAAATATAAGGAAATATTTTATGTTTTTGGTTGGATATGGACAAATAAGCAAAAGAAGAAAAAAACTAAGTATATAAAATGAATCCATTTTGCTATATAGTCAAATAATCATATTCCAGTTAACAACAATATTGAATATCTTTTGTATTATTGACTTTGAGATTAAATTTTATTCAATATCATTAATGTGGCAATCAAACATCAGGTAAGAGGGATTCTAGCACTTCTTCTGACTCAGCATTATCCACCCACTCATGTCCTCATGCAGGACAAGAAATGCACTTGATGCCAATTTGTGATCTTTCAGCCCCCGACGATCTCTGATGCTGCAGTTACGGTAGAAGAGGCAGCCAGAAGGGTGAGTTCTCAGACAGCAGCAATCAAGGCCAAAGCGGCAACTGGTTGCGATTTGTTTTTATCATGGACACTTGAATACGTTTTTTGCCAAGTTATGTAAAGTCCTTTGCATTGAAAATGATGAACTAGTATAACCACGGAACGCAATGTTCTGAGCCTTCAAGGCAGTTTGAACAGAATAAGCTTGTATTTCAAACTATGGCGCACTAAAAAACCCAAAACATTGATAGTCTCCAGATGAACGTCACCCAGATACACATCCGGTAAAGAGGGATAACCGTGAAACATTAATTCAAGCCTTATGGCAGTTAAAATCTGTTCTTACTTTCCTGTTCTTTAATTTAAGAAGATTATGCTTATATTTATAGAACCATGGCACATCCACCAAAATGACCTCAATCATTGACCTCTCTTATCACTTCATATCCAGATACAGATGAGTTTACGTTAACCTAAATGGTTTTTACTAATTCTTAGTGTGTGCAATTTATTTTTGGTTTTAAATTCTTTGTTAGCTTTTACGAGATTTGATTTAATAATGCATAAAATTAGTTTGCATCTGTTAGATATTGGCAGAACAATAAGTTTTGCACAGCCTCACAATCCTGTAATGCAGTATATTTCTTCATAATATGGCTCTCTGCTATCAATCCACAATGATGAACTTGAATGGTCAACGAGTGAACTATATCATGTAAGAGGGATTATTATACTGTACCGAGAATCGAACCCATGAGTCCTTCTCTCTATCTACTCGGCCACAGAAGTAGTGTCAATAATAATGTATGTGTTTGTCGTGTTTCAGAGTGGATCACAAACGTCGGTAGATCCTACTACGTACTACAGGTAAGTCTCGCATGGTTATTCACCGAGTGTGGAGCTATAAAAGGGAATTTCATTGCGAGTTATTTCACTAGATTTTTTAGCTACAGAGTTTAGCATTTTTTCTGACTCGGAAGAACTCTGGACCACTTATGGAGATAATGAAGAACTCCAGACATAGTTTCTGTACTAGTCGTTGTCAGTCTTCAGAGGAACGTCACTCCATCACACAACATGATGAATTGTAATGGACAACCAACAGGGAGGGATAACACTGTACAACAATGATGAATGTCTTTGTCGTGTTTCAGAGACATCTGGTCAAATGGAGTACTACAGGTAAGTCTCGCATGGTTATTCACTGAGTGTGGAGCTATAAAAGGGAAATTTTTGACAAAATTTCTTTTAATTAGCCAGTTTAGCAGTCTTTAAATGAAAGTCATTCAAGTAAGATGGTTAACAGAACTCTGTTTTGTCGAACCCACGAATCCAACAGACATATGTCATAATATGTATGTGTTTGCACTTCAGTGACACCTGGTGCACCACAAGAACTCACAGACCTCATAGTCTGAAGAGGAGCAGATGTTACCACTACAGGTAACCGGAGAACCCAGAACCAACTATGGACAGAACTACTCGGAAGAACTCTGGACCACAACTGGAATGGAACTCATTACGGTAGTTTCTGTACTAGTGGTTGTTGGTCTTCAGAGAGTCTTTAGACTTTTTCAGACTCAAAGAACTCTGGGACGTAAAGAACCAACTATGGTCAACTGGGATGATGAAGCAATACACTCACACGCCCGAAAGATGGATACATGATGAATTGTAATGGAAAACCAACAGGTAAGAGGGATTATTACATTGTACCGAGAATCGAACCCACGACTCCTCCTCTCTCTCCACTCGGCCACAGAAGCAGTATGTCAATAAGTATGTATGTGTTTGTCGTGTTTCAGAGTGGATCCTGAACGACGAGGGACATTTTTACTACGTACTGCAGGTCAGTCTTGAAAAAGCTTATTCACTGAGTGTGGAGCTATGAAAGGGAATTTCATTGCCAGTTATTTGATTAGATTTTTTGGCTACAGAGTCTAGCATTTTTTCTGACTCGGAAGAACTCTGGACCACTAATGGAGATAATGAAGAACTCCAGACATAGTTTCTGTACTAGTCGTTGTCAGTCTTCAAATGAACGTCACTCACATACACACATCAAGTAAGAGGGATAACACTTCAGCAATGATGAACTTGAATGGTCATCAAACAGGTAAGAGGGTTTATTACACTGTACCAAGAATCGAACCCATGAGTCCTTCTCCTTATCCACTCGGCCACAGAAGCATGATGTCATTAAGTATGTATGTGTTTGTGGTGTTTCAGAGTGGATCCTGAACGTCGGTAAATCATACTACGTCTCTACCACCTGGTGCACCTAAGCTGACTGCCGCGCCGAATGTCAGAGAATGGGTGCCGACCTCATAGAGTCTGAAGTGGAGCAGATGTTAGTTGCGTTAATAGACACTACAGGTAAGTCTAGCATTTTTATTCACTGAGAGAGTGGAGTTATAAAAGGGAATTTCATTGCGAGTTATTTAACTAGATTTTTTGTCCAGAGTTTAGCACTTCTGACTCTGAAGAACTCTGGACCACAACTGGGGAACTCAGGGGACATAGTTTCTGTACTCGTGTTGTCAGAATAATCAATGATGAATTGGAAACATGACCAGGTAAGAGGAATTACTACACTGTACCGAGAATCGAACCCAACTATTCACCTGGCCGCAGAAGCGCGCCGAATGTCAGAGAATGGGTGCCGACCTCATAGAGTCTGCAGAGGAGCAGGAATTCATCACTGATACAGGTAAGTCTCGCATGTTTACTCAGTGTAGAGAGTGGAGCTATACAAAGTTAATTGCGAGTTATTCAACAACAGACTTTTTGTCCACAGAGTCTAGCACTTCTGACTTTGACGAACTCTGGACCTGGCCTCTTATGAAGAACTCCAGACAGCCATCGATAGTCCACAGACGAGTGAGGACGTCTCCAAGGAACTATAACTCATATCGAACCCAGGTAAGACGGATAACATCATATTCCTATTCTAGAGATTTGTCTTGTTAAATACATGTATCAAACTTCAAAATCAGATGAAAAATAAACAATAACCGCAAAGCTTTGAGGCCTTCTTTTATCTTTTTAGCCAAGTTTGCTACTATAAGATGTGTGTGATAGAGAAGCGCGAGAATGAAGTCTTTGGACTACGAAAAATTGCAGTATTATAGAGGTGGTCTCTTTATGGAAGGTCCTATGGTGAAAAATTGAATGAGGGAATATTGAAGAGATGTAAAGTGGACTACTGTGTTTGAGAACATTCTTTTGTAATTGCTGCTTTTTTTTATTGTACCCAGAAAAGACTTCCTTGCTCCCACCGGAAAATTGAATACGTTAAAATTAATGCTTTTTAAGTCCAATTTTTTTAGAGCTCATATACCTACATTTACATACAAAAAAATAGACTTGTCACTTTTAGCTCATGTTTCCATGTGGCTTTGCATTCTGATTTCAGTGTATTCATTTTTATTGTATGATTTACCTTCAAAAATGTATAAACAATATCAGAACATGTATCAACAATGTTATAAGAAAGTCATTTAAAATATTATTATTATTCCTAATGGAAGGTTCGACTGTATTTTTTCTTACTTTATGAAACAGACCATATTATTGTAAAACATTGCCCATTGCGGTTTTCTTTTTTATTGCAATTAACATTTACAAGCAGGGTAGCCAATAGTAAGCAATAGATACGTGCCAATATCACAATTATTACAATTATTATCATGCAATACAATATTGTGTAACTTTAATGTTGCTATCGTTTGGTTACATCTGTCTTAATTATTGGGTTTTCATCATCTTATGCATGCATTTCCACTTGAACCGTGTATCATTTTGTGATTGCAGCCTCTGCCGCCTACTTCTCTGTGGCTGCCACTAGAACAGAAGACTACACCCTGGTAACTCCATCAAGTTCATCAAAGTGAGGCTGGCTGGTCGAGTCTTATCGTTTGGCGCCAAAAATATTTATGAACGCATCGCAATATCTATCAAAAGTAAGTAATGTAGCTATGTACTTTAGTCTGTTTTGTTTGATTGACAGCTGAACTAATTTCGCCTCTGTTGATTTGATTGGTTGAGAGCTTCCGAAATCTGTCAGCATTATTGCTGCTTTTGAATAAGTGCTTATTTTTGCAATAAGAAACAAGCCTGAAATTAGATAAGGATGCAGTGCCAAGTAATATTACCTTTCATTTTTAAGCCATATACATTGTGCATTTATGAACATTACTGCATTAATTGATGCTTATCGAACACTAGCAATAACATTTGTTAATTTTCACATTAAGTTAATTTTCATTGGCAAAGATAGCATGCATGTGGTGGCTTTGCAAAGCAATACATACAGCTGTTAATTTCGTGGGAAGTAAGCGGGGTATCAATATTATTATTTCAATATCCTTTTGGACAAGTTTTCACATCAAACAATCATTGATTCCCTTGGCATATCAAGCTTCGTTCAAAAGGAAACCATGTGCCCTGAGAATATGCAACATGCTTAATATGATAGGCAGGCAAATGTTACATCTTCCGTTGATCTAAGTCTTTTTTCACGAGATCAAGGCAGCTACACCAGTGTTGATAGAATGAACATTCTGTGCTTGTCATAACAGTGAAAACGTGTATTAGAAGTGCTTATCTATACATATTGATAATATTGGTATTCTTCCAGGAATAGATGTCCCTGACATAAAGAGGCTGCTACATTGGGGTGCACCCAAAAATGCGGCTGCCTACCTGCAAGAGGTAGGAAGAGCCGGCCACGACAATACGGCAGCCGAAGCTTTTTTTATATGTGGTTCCACTACTGTTGAAAGACGGTAAGGGAGCTGATGCAGACCACAATGCAATCCTTAGGGATTATTGCAATATAAAAAGAAAAAGAAGTAAGAGGATTGTGCGATATTCTAAATCCACACAGACACCAGGAAACAACGCTGCCTCCACTGTGGATTCCACAGTGGAAGAACATGTTGAAAGTGAGGAATGTTGGAGGAAGTACCTCCAACAACAAGTAAAATTGCCCTTTATGCAGGGTACAATACCATCTTGTACCCCGTGTACTGGAAGAAAATTTTGTCCGAGGTACATGTGTTGTTCGGTTTGTCGCAGAAAATGTACATGTTTGCGCGCTGTAAGTATTCCTATAATTTTACCAGCATTGAAATAGCGTTTTTTCATTTATGATTGTCACCAATGGCATTGAATCTTTTTATTGAGCTGGCTTCATGCATAACTTGGGATGAAATACACCTTGTTTCATTTTGAAAGATATGCCAAACCTCAAAGCAAGGATTGGGTTTGGCGGTGTATTTGCGCTATTTACGCATTGTTGCATTTAAAATCACTAACAATATATCACACTGCGCTACAAAGTCCCACCCTAATTATGAAGATATTTTGAATAAATTATGAAAAATCAAACATCCGTCAGCCATTTTGCCTCACCTGTGAAGCTGCGCATTCGGTTTGAAAAAATTTGATTGATAAATAAGTATTTCTCCATATTTCTCTGATATGTATACAGTATCCCCCCTGCAATAAACACTGCTTATAACAAGTTTTTTATGAATTGTAAGTCAAGAAATCATGTGTAATCTTCGGGGGGAAAAAAAGTACTATTCTATCTAAGAAATTGGTCGGTCAAACATTTGAATAATGTTCATCTCAAATCAATACAGGCCGATGAGCAATTGCGAAGTAATATTAAGAACCTCCCTTGCGAAATATTGATTGTTAGTCTTAGATCTAGAGCGTTTTAGTGGAGATTATTTTAAGATCTGGACGAAAAATGGTGTCATATAACTGCAAAAAAGGTATTTAAGGTTAATTCTACCATAGGACAAGTAACTCAAAAAATTTACCCGTCCTGACAACACCGATACCCGTCTCGGATGATAGGACGGCTACTTATCTGTGGCCCTGCATGGTTCATTTTATTTAACCCTTCTTGTAGAATAGAATTTTGTTTGAAACTTGTAGAATCACGTAAAATTAAAGTGCAGAGTAATGCATGTTACTCATCCGCACCTCGCTCTCAGGCGCTGACACACGCATCACACGCCTGTATAACTACAAAGAGTCGTCCGTCAGCGACTTCATCACGTTCAGCAGCACGATGCAGGCGATCGCGTCGTGTGACGCTGGACAGAAGGTGTTGCAATACTATTGCAATACTATACTGCCGTTGCATTCTTTCAAATTGTGGGTATCAACAATGATGAACTTGAGTAGTCAACGAGTGAGCGACATCAGATAAGAGGGATTATTACACTGTACCGTGAATCGAACCCTTGAGTCCTTCTCCTTATCCACTCGGCCACAGAAGTAGTATGTCATTGAGTATGTATGTGTTTGTCGTGTTTCAGAGTGGATCCCGCTCGCGGGACGTGTTTACTATGTCTCCACCACCGAGTGCACCTACACCGACTGCCGCGCCATCTGCAAAAACCTGGGCGCCGATCTGATCACAATCGAGTCTGCGGAGGAGCAGACATTTGCTGACAGTGGGTAAGAGTGGATCATGAACGCCGGGCGTTCTCGCTACGTCTCTAACTCCTGGTGCACCTATTATTCTTTATCTATCTCCACTTCGGTGCAGACGTCATCACCATCAAGTCTGACGAGGAGCAGGCATTTGTTAGCTACAGGTAAGTCTCGCATGTTTGAAAAAAAAGGAGCTATAAAACGGAATTTCATTGCGAGTTATTCAGCTACGGACTTTTTGTCTACAGAGTCTAGTACTTCTGACCCAGAAGACTTCAGGACCACAACTGGGTAACTCAGACCGAACCCAGGTAAGACGGTTAACATCATATTCCTATTCTAGAGATTTCTCTTGTTAAATACATGTGTTTAAAACTTCAAAATCCGATTAAAAATAAGCAATAACCGCAAAGCTTTGAGGCCTATACTATACCAGTTCAAATTTGCTCTTAATTTGAAAAGTATAAGGTTGCAATTAATCCACAGCCCATGCAAGATGGCTGCAGCTCTGACAGCAGCATGCTCCCGGTGACTGCTAACCTCGACCAGCAGTGTTTTGATGACATGTGTGAAGTAGGCGCGATCTTAGACGGGTGGGACTAGCTTTTATGAGAGAATTTACTTTAAAAAAAAAACATAAAATAAGTTTGCATCTGTCACAGATTAGCAGGACATTAGGTTTTATTGTATTGCAAAGCCTAGCAATACTATTGCAATACTATACTGTCGTACATTCCTCTTTAAATTGTGGGTATCAACAATGATGAACTGGAGTGGTCAACGAGTGAGCTACATCAGATAAGAGGGATTATTACACTGTACCGAGAATCGAACCCACGAGTCCTTGTCCTTATCCACTCGGCCACAGAAGCAGGATGTCATTGAGTATGTATGTGTTTGTCGTGTTTCAGATTGGATCCTGAACGTCGGTAGATCTTATTACGTCTCTACCACCACATGTACATACACCGACTGGATACAGGTAAGTCTCGCATGTCTACTCAGTGTAGAGAGTGGAGCTATACAAACGGAATTGAGAGTTATTCAACAAGACTTTTTGTTGACAGAGTCTAGTACTTCTGACTCAGAAGACCTCAGGACCACAACTGGGTAACTCAGACCCACTGGATACAGGTAACAGCCATCGATAGTCCTCAGTGTAGAGACGTGGGAACCATCACTCATAAACCCAGGTAAGATGGATAACATTATTCAACAAGACTTTTTGTCTACAGAGTCTAGCACTTCTGACTCTGAAGACCTCAGGACCACAACTGGGGAACTCAGACCCACTTATGAAGAACTCCAGACAGCCATCGATAGTCCACAGACGACTGAGGACGTCTCCAAGGAACTATAACTCACATCGAACCCAGGTAAGACGGATAACATCATATTCCTATTCTAGATATTTCTCTGTTAAATACATGTATCGAACTTCAAAATCCGATGAAAAATTTATAAGCAAGATGTTAATTACTTTGCAATTGTTGTGTTTGTAACAAAAGTTCGTGGTTCATAAATGTTCGACGTAGCTAACGCCTCGTGGTCTTGTTTACTCGAACTCAATCCGGAACCCCTCATATCCGAACATCCCATCAACGTCCGGATAAGCTGACCTGAACTGCATTCATAAACCCACGGCACTTTCACCAAAATGACCCCTATCATCATGCTCACTATCACTTCATATCTAGAAATTGAGGAGTTCATGTTAACTTTTATGTTCTTTATTGTTAACTCGCTTTTACTTTTTCTTGCTATTGCTCAAAGTTTAATCAGAGAATTATTTTTTGATGAATTTTACCTTCATATTGTGGGTACCGACACACATGAAGAACTGGAGACTACCATTGAAGGACTACATGAGGTAAGGGAGATTATTACAGCTGTTAGATTTTTGTTTTGAGTTATTCAACTAGACTTTTTGTCTACAGACTCGAGCATATCTTCTGACTGAAGATCTCTGGTTTGATGTAGCTAACGTCTTGTGGTATTGTTTACTAGAACAAGGTGATAAAAATATGTTCAGAAACTTAAAAAATATTATTACTAGAGCTCAATACGAGTAAATTATGGCAGTAACATTAATAAATGTACAAAGGATATTGATTATAAATGGAAGGTAAGATTACTTGTCACTTATAAGTGCTGGAATATGCCAAAAACGTTCGATACTCGTATTATTGCCCATATCATGCTCTTTCAAAACAGTCTGGGCCACCACTGTGATATCCACAACCCCGCATATCCGAACATCTCATCAACGTCCAGATAAGCTGACCTGTACTGTATTCATAAACCCACTTCACATCCACCAAAACGACTCCTATCATCACGCTCACTATCACTTCATATCTAGAAATTGATGAGTTTATGTTATCTTTTATGTTCTTTTATTGTTAACTCACTTTTGCTTTTTCGTGCGGTTGCTCTTTTACAGAGTTTAATCAGAATTATTTTTTGGTGAATATTACCATCATATTGTGGGTATCAACACACACACACATAAGAACTCCATACAACCAATAAAGAACCACATCAGGAAAATAAAGGAGTCATTGTCACTCAGATACACCAGGTAAGAGGGATAAGCGTGAAGCTTTGAGGCCTATACTATGGCAGTTCAAATTTGTTCTTAATTTGAAAAGCATAAGGTTGCAATTAATCCCATCAACTAAAATTACTACTATTATCGACCTGTCTTTACTGTATTACTTCATATCGAGAAATAGTTGAGTTTATCTTTAGTTTTGGGGCTTTCATTGTAAACCTTTAGTGCGTGCAATAAATTTTTCTTTTTCAATTGTGCCTTTAACAGCTTTTATCAGAGAATTGACTTTATAAACGCATACAAAAAGTTTGCATCTGTCACAGATTGGCAGGACATTAGGTTTTACTGTCGTTACATTCCTTCAAATTGTGGGTATCAACAATGATGAACTTGAATGGTCAACGAACGAACTATATCAGGGACGAGGGATTATTACACTGTACCGAGAATCGAACCCATGAGTCCTTGTCCCTATCCACTCGGCCGCAGAAGTAGTATGTCAATAAGTATGTATGTGTTTTTGTGGTGTTTCAGATTCGATCCCGCACGTGTTTACTACGTCTCCACCACCGAGTGCACCTACACCGACTGCCGCGCCATCTGCAAAAACCTTGGAACCGATCTGATCACAATCAAGTCTGCGGAGGAGCAGACATTTGTTGCCAGCATAGCTTTAGAGTGGTAAGTGTTTTTGGTTCTTCAGAGTGGATCATGAACGCTGGGCGTTCTTGCTACATCTCAAACTCCTGGTGCACCTACGCCGACTGTAGCTACATGTAAGTGTCGCATCTTTACTCTACTCCGAGTGCCGCTCTATTTTTCTCGGCTTTGGGGCCAACCTAAGCGCCATCAAAACTGACGAGGAGCAAGCGTTTATCACTAGCGGTAAGTCTCACATCTTTATTCAGTGAAGAGAGCGGAGATATGCAAAGAGAATTTCACTGTGAGTTTTTCAACTTCAAACTTTTTGTCTACAGAGTCTAGCATTTCTGATTCTGAAGAACTCAGAACCAACTATGAAGAAACTCCAGACATAGTTTCTGTACTAGTGGTGTCAAGTCTTCAGATGAACGTTGCTCACTTTCACACGTCACGTAAGAGGGATAACAGTTCAGCAATGATGAACTGGAGTGGGAGCAACAGGTAATAAGGATAACCGTGAAACACCTGAACAGCTTTGAGGTCTATGGCACTTGAAATCTGTTGTTTACTTTAAGAGCATATGCCCACAGAGCTTCATATCCAGATATTGAGTTTGTTAAGTTTTTTTTATATTTCATTCTTAACTCACTTTTGATTTTTTTTACTTGTGCTTTTTTACAAAGTTTAATCATAGAATTATTTTTTGGTGAATTTTACCTTCATATTGTGGGCATTGACACACATATGAAGAACTGGAGACTACCATTGCGAGTTATATGACTAGATTTTTTGGCTACAGAGTAATTCACCAAACGTTTCGCCAAAGTGGCAAATAAGAGCACGCCGACAAGAGCATCAGGTAAGAGGGAGTATTACAGCTGTGAAGAGATCGGATTTCGTCTTTACTAGCTTTTATGAAAACATTTAATTAAAAAAACAACAACATAGAACTAGTTTGCATCAGAGATACAATACGTGCTCTGTCCTGCAAGGCCTCACAATCTACACGAGGTAAGATGGATTATTAGAGTACACAGCCATAACGAGAGTGGACACATACAATCAGATATCGTTTTACATTATTCAACTCCATACTTTGTTTGTCCACCGAGTCTAGCACTTCTTTTGACACACACAGTTCCTCAAGAAATGTACTTGATGCCAATTTGTGATCTTTCAGCCACCGATGTTCTCTGATGCTGAGGCCAGAAGGGTCAGCTCTCAAGACAACTGCAGCCAACTTATACGATTTCAATTCCCGTGCATTCAAAGAACTTTAACTTTCTTTTAAATTTGAAGCTCATAAGCTTGAATTTAAAAGCATGACACGTCCACCTAAATGTATCGGTGCGTTCGCTTTAAAAAACGTATCACTTCATATCCTGAAATCGCTGCATTTATGTTAAGTTTTATGGTCTTTTACTCTTAACTTTTAGTGTGTGCTTTGTATCTGTGACTTTAAATTGTATCTTAAATAGCTTTGATGAGAATACTTAATAGATCAAAATATAAGTTTGCATCTATCAGCGAAGGGCACAATATAAGCATTGCAATACTTAGGCCAAGATTCCTACACTCAACCCAAAGCTGATCACAAACATGAACAAAAACTGCTTAATGCATTTTAGTTTAGTCCCAATATTCACCAATCAGTCCTAAGCTGAACTCTGCGTGGAAAAAATGAACACTCCAAGAAGGCAGCTTTCCAATGGTATCTTTGACATCATCAAATAACCTAGAAAAGTCATACCTGTCCAATTCAGGTAAGTCTAATTCACAGTTAAAATTCACTGTTAAAATTTAAGGTATATAGTAATACTACAGTATCTTATAAAAAGGGAGCAAAACAAGGAACCCAGGATTGTGCAATACTTAGGCCAGGATTCCTACACTCAACCCAGAGGTGATTACAAACATGGACTAAAACTGCACAATGCATTTTAGTTTAGTCCCAATATTCACCAATCAGGTCCTAAGCTGAACTCTGCGTGGAAAAAATGAACAATTCAAAAAGGCAGCCTCCCAGTGGTATCTTTCTCGTCATCAAATAACTGCAAGATACTTGGAATAGTCCTACATTTCAATTCAGGTAAGTCAATTCACTGTTAAAATTTAATGTATTTAGTGTTACTCTGTATGGAAAAAATGACCAATTCAAGATGGCAACCTCCCAATGATATCTTTAACGTCATCAAATAACCCCAAGCTCTTCAGAATTTCGTTTGAATTTAGGTAAGCCTGATTCACTGTTGAATTTTAAGGTGTATAGTGTTACTACAGCATTTTATAAAAAGGGAGCAAAACAAGGAACCCAAGATTGTGCAATACTTAGGCCAGGATTCCTACACTCAACCAGGAGCTGATTACAAACATGGACAAAAATTGCGTAATGCATTTTAGTTTTTAAATGTCTGTACTGTTTTACAAAGTTTAATCATAGAATTATTTTTTTTTGTGAATTTTACCTTCATATTGTGGGTACCGACACACATATGAAGAACTGAGACTACGGGAGGCTTAAAACTTAGACTACTATATAAGAATAGTCCATCAGGTAAGAGGGAGTATTACAGCTGTGAAGAGATCGGATTTACAATTTTTGCTAGCTTTTTTGAAAAACATTTAATTACAAAAAAACAACAACATAGAACTTAGTTTGCATCAGAGATACAATACGTGCTCTGTCCTGCAAGGCCTCACAATCTACACGAGGTAAGATGGATTATTAGAGTACACAGCCATAACGAGAGTGGACACATACAATCAGATATCGTTTTACATTATTCAACTCCATACTTTTTGTCCACTGAGTTTAGCACTTCTTTTGTCACACACAGTTCCTCATGCAGGACAAGAAATGCACTTGATGCCAATTTGTGATCTTTCAGCCCCCGATGTTCTTTGCTGGTGAAGGTAGAAGAGACGGCCAGAAGGGTCAGCTCTCAAGACAACTGCAGCCAACTTATACGATTTCAATTCCCGTGCATTCAAAGAACTTTAACTTTCTTTTAAATTTGAAGCTCATAAAGCTTGAATTTAAAAGCATGACACGTCCACCTAAATGTATCGTTGCGTTCTTTAAAAAAATCGTATCACTTCATGTCCTGAAATCGCTGCATTTATGTTAAGTTTTATGGTTTTTTACTCTTAACTTTTAGTGTGTGCTTTGTATCTTTGACTTTAAATTGTATCTTAAATAGCTTTGATGAGAATACTTAATAGACCAAAATATAAGTTTGCATCTATCAGCGAAGGGCACAATATAAGCATTGCAATACTTAGGCCCAGGATTCCTACACTCAACCCGCAGCTGATTACAAACATGAACAAAAACTGCACAATGCATTTTAGTTTAGTCCCAATATTCACCAATCAGGTCCTAAGCTGAACTCTGCGTGGAAAAAATGGAACATTCAAGAAGGCAGCTTTCCAATGGTATCTTTGACATCATCAAATAACCTAGAAAAGTCATACCTGTCAAATTCAGGTAAGTGTAATTCAATGTTAAAATTTAAGGTATATAGTGTTACTAAAGTATTTTATAAAAAGGGAGCAAAACAAGGAACCCAGGATTGTGCAATACTTAGGCCAGGATTCCTACACTCAACCAGGAGGTGATTACAAACATGGACTAAAACTGCACAATGCATTTTAGTTTAGTCCCAATATTCACCAATCAGGTCCTAAGCTGAACTCTGCGTGGAAAAAATGTGTTATTATTTTCATCTGCCATATATTTCGCTTTGGTACTTTTTGCATTGTAGTTATCCGTAATATTGTCTGGACATTCTGAGCCTTTAATTTTTTTTCAATTCTGCTTTCAACACATTGTTCAATTTCTGTACTTGTATTTCCACATTGAGCAACTTTTTGATTTCTGAAAATCTCTCAGAAACAAGGAACTTCATCATTTTGCAATTCTTTCTTTTTGGAATGATTTTGTGGATTTCACTGTTCCGGAGGTGATTACAAACATGGACTAAAACTGCACAATGCATTTTAGTTTGGTCCCAATATTCACCAATCAGGCCTAACCTGAGATCCTAAGCTGAACTCTGCATGGAAAAAATGGAACAATCCAAGAAGGCAGCATCCCAATGGTATCTTTCACGTCATCAAATAACTGCACGATACTTGGAATAGTACTACCTTTCAAATTCAGGTAAGTCAAATTCACTGTTAAAATCTAAGGCATATAGTGTTACTACAGCATTTTGTAAGAGGGGAGCAAAACCAGGAACCCAGGATTGCATTTTGTGATCTTTCAAGTTTGTAAACTCAATGAAACGTCACATCAGGTGATCAATATTAGATTTGAACAGGCACGTAGGACAGTCTGGCTGGTCACAGTGCTAATGAGAGAACGGCCGAACAAAGGAACGTGTTTCATGGTTGCGTTTTCAATACATGGCCAAGCAACTCATCTCATGCGTTAGCAATCATCAAGTGTCATTTGCTGATTTCATCTGATCTTCTGCACTTATTTCACATAACTCCATGAACAGGTCACTGGACAAGATAGCAAGACTTGTATAACAATTGCAGACAAAGCATGATTTATTCTTGAGAAGGATGTTATCCACCGTTTTTTTCTTGTCTCAAGACGAGGGCACTTAGATCGACCAAAGATCCCAAAAGTCAAGGAAACTCAGAAAGAGCCAACGACTGAAATATTCCATGAGTGACAGTTTGGCGTTACAATCATTGTTACGCCTATGCGAAGCCCAAAGAGTAGCTGTCGCCAATATGGAACAGAAGACGATAATACCCCATTAAAGCAGCAAAAGATAAATTATTATACTACCTAAACTACAATACTAGCCAGAACAATTTAATTAGACTACACTTTTGAAAAGTCACGACAAAACAAAAGGACTATCAGAAACTAGCGAGTACTTGTCTTAGTGAAGTCCATATAGAATCGCACAAGGCCTATATTTATTCGTGTACAGTAGCCAGTTGAATGTAGTCAAATGCTCTTTATGGTAAAACTCTCAACAACATTGGTTGAAATGATCACTACTTGAAACCTCAGAGGAATTAACGAGCTACTAAACAGTTTTTCAGACTACCTTTCTATCTTCAATGATGTGCTTTACTACTGTCAGTGACTTTCTATGCTTTGTGTTGAATGTTTAATGTACATACACGTTTCATATTTTTTCATACAATAACTTGTAAAATTTACCAACATCCTTCTACACACTACTATAATTTTGAAATCAAACTAAGATGACCTACTGAAATTTTTACAAAGTGCTGATTTCCAAGTTTGAGACCTATTTAGGTTCTTTCTCAATCCTTATGTGATTTGCCTGTACAGGTGTGCTCTTGTTAGACAAGTATGTAATATTGCAACCTATACATCTAGAAAATTTGTTTCTTAATTTTTTTAAATCATAATTATTTTCTTCACAGCTGTGATCATTATATCCAATGAGGTGCAATATTAAGTCCAGAAATTTTTATTATATTCTATTTTATCAACATTAATGCGGAACAAAAGGTCGAGACCAGCTGGTCGAAACAGTGTTATTAATAAAATAAATATAAAAATTTCTGGACTCTTTTTGAACCCTTTTGGATATAATCACATCTATGAAGAAAATAAATACAGCTTAAAATGAGACACGAAGCTTAATAGGATATGTTAAGCATAATTTCGCTGAGTATAAGCATTAAATATAAATCAACTGTAATATAGAGGACGTTATGTGTGAGTATAGTGATCGTCATGTTTACATATTGAGTCTGAGTTGAGTGATCGTGAATGAAATAAGTTTGATCCGCTTCCGGTCTTCTGATTTCCTAAAACACGTGCTCTTCTAATTAATTAATATATATGAATTATAGACTACCACAAATTGGCGACGAGGATAAACTTTATAGTCGGAAATATTGGAGCAGTTTTATGCGTTGTGTATAGCATTATCGGAGGACTATATGAACCTGGAAGAAACAGACTGATAGCGTCAGTGATCCCGTGCCAGTAAGAATGTCATACATGACTGGAGCACTAGCACTGTTTGGTTAAATGGTAAATGAATAATGATTAATAAATTGTAATACATAGAATGCAAATACAGTAATGAGACTCAATTGAAGTCTAGATGCCAGTATGCTAGCCCAGTCTAGGATGGGGTCTCCCGCTTACTGAGTAAAGAGCGCTGTGAGGGTTGTCTAGAGATGAGAGATGAGAGTGATTAGAGCTAGCAGCTATGTAGAGTTACGTTCAGTCATTCTTGCTGTATTGAGAATGAGCTTACAGTTTTGATACCCATACCATTGTGTGCAATAAACAAGATATCGTCAGCTTGTCTTGAAGTCATTCAGTCAACAACACACCATGCAGCAGTGAACACACTTCGGTGTGACATGGTGGAGATGTCGGGGATTGAACCCAAGACATGGGAGTGCTACGCTGAACGGTTTGAACAGTTTTTTTAAGGCTAAGAGCATAACAGAAGATACGGTCAAAGCGGCTGTCATGTTGACATCAATCGGTTTTTTTAGCTATTCTACATACCTCATAGATCAATACACATCGTGTATAGTTTATTATGATAACATATAATTGTAATTCTCTATTCCAACTGTTAGATTATCGATTCCACGTTGTATTAAGCAGTTATTTCAAATTTTACTAGGATTTTCTGCTAATTTGGTCAAAAACAGGTGCCCTGCAACACTTTCTGTTTCTTCCCGGAAGTAATTCCTCGCATGCAAAAATATAGTCCCATATTTTGGGAAACTGTTGTATAAAGTGTTTGTAAGTTAATATATGTTATCTAATGTTACTTTTTTGGTGTATGTGACATATTTAGAGTGTATTAAACATGATTTTATCGTAATATAACCCAGGATTTCACTGTTGCTAAGGGTCTGCTGGCGTAGTAATTTGATAACATCAGTGTGTATGTAATTTTAAGCAGACAACACAAAAAGTTGATTTCTGTATTTTTTTTTTTGCAATTTATTGTCACCCCCATGAAGAGCCACGAGGTAATAATACTGTTATCTATAAAATTAACATATATAGATCTTAGAGACAATGTAACAGATTTGTAACTTCGCTATTAATTTTAATATTCGAGGTTTAATGTGAGATGCTCAAGTCTAAATGTTTATTTTGAACTTGTCAGCGTATTTATGTTAGATATTTGACTTTATTCAGATCTCACGGTTTGTTCGTCGGTTTGTTCTACACATCAATAAACACCAATGAACTCATATCAGTCGAGTTTTTTCACCTTTAATCATGGGGCCAGACACAGTGAGATCTCCACCTCAGCAGAAGTGACAGTCAACAAGGACTGAAAGTGAAGCACATTTTTGGGATATTTATCACAATCAACAAGGATTGAAGATGTGCATTGTATTACACTTTGCAAGGTGAGAGACATTGGAAAATTCAAGTTAAGGTCCAACATGTTTCCAAGTTCAGAAAATATCACATACACAACTCATTTGGCTAATGTTTGTGGCAGTTCAAGTATGTCACAATCATCAAGACTTACTCCTGTGGACAACATTAGATTAGAGGCAGGAGGTGGATCAATTCCACATCGTTTCATGTTCAGAAGTTTCACTGAGGATGCGCAGAGTGTATTCTCTGATGCTGAGTCGGAAGATGAAGATCAGCATAAGGTCCCAAGATTCCCCAAAAAGCTACTGGGAGTGTCGGAGCTAACATTCAACATTGCGGAAAAGACGGCTCTCGCGATGGAAGCAGCCAACAAAGACTGTTTAGCGCTACGAAATCCGAGCAAGTCAGCAGTGAACAAGATGTCAACAAAGTCTCAGCCAAAGCAGTCCAAAGCTGACGATGCCTATCAAAAACAACAGAAACGTCAACATACCTGTTTCTGCTGTGGGGAAAGGGGCATATTAAGCCTAAGTGCCAACATCTTAAAGGAAAATGTGGATTCTGCAAGATAAAGGGTCATATGAGCAAGGTCTGTCGGCAGAGGAAAAAAGAGGCTCTAGCTATTGCATTTGGGATACAGCATAATGTCCGAAGCACTCTATAAGAACATTATGAGAATGAAACATGAGGACGCATATAATACAGTACAATACCTACATAAGTATATCTAAAAGAGAATATAGTACTGTTATATAACATGTTTATACTCTGCGAAATTATGCATCACATATCCTTCTAAAGCTGTTTACTAAACAATTTTTTATTATAACATATAGTAAAGTAATTCTTTTATATAATATTCATATTTACTGGTATTAACACTCCCCATTTGTGGTTAATTTTGTGCATATACCGTACTGTCCGCATATAAGGACAACAGATATTGTAGAAATTTCCATTACCATCAGTTGTTTTTCTCAGGATACACGAAATTTTGAGAAATTACTGGTGATCTGTGAAACGAAATACCCATATAGTTTTGCGTAACACATATTAGAAGAAATTGCTGAAAACACTGGAATTTTTATATTGAATTTGGTTTACATTTTATCATCTAGAAACAGTAGTAAACTCAGAAAATAATGTAATTACTAACCGAATCTTACTTTAGTTTCGCGAATTTCTTTACATTTTTATCGACAAATTTGTTGGAAATCCGAAAATACGTAGATGCAGAAAAGAATTAGAGTAATTACCCTGAGTATTTCCAATAACAGAAAATATGCTAACAAGCTAACAAATATACAGAAATAACTGTGGTCCTTATACGAGGACAGTGCTGTAACTCTTAATATTCCTCTTAAATGGATGGCTATCTACATTGCATCTATGATTTTCTTAAAGCTTAATAAAGCTTTTGCTCAGACCTTCCACAGAAATACAATAGAATTCCAAACAAAATATTGTTCCAATAGTATTTGTGTGCAGCTATGCTATATTTCAATGTAAAATCAACTCCTGTGACCCGATGTCATGAAAGGTCTCCTTAGTTAAGGGTTTCAAACAGAGGAGGCCTGTAAATTAGGGGTTGTCCCAAAGTGTTCCAAATTCAAGGGGATGGTAGTCATTCTGTATGTCCAAGGTCTAACAGCAAGAATAACCAGAACACTATTAGTGGTGCCTTCAAACCGTACAAGACTGCAAGATATTTTTGTCCACCCGAAAGACAACAAAATTAAGTCTAAGGCTATCTGTGGAAGTGTTAATTCACATATATTGGTGAATTACTTAGGAATTAAGGTTTACACATCACAGCATTAGAAGGTCGTTGAGAAACATGGAGGGACCCATCAGAGCCACTCATCAGGTGACATTCAAAAAACAGCAATCACAGATCACATGGCCAACCTGAACCATATTGCTGACCTGGACAACACGAAGGCCATCAGTCTCGAGTCTCGCGACGTATCTAGGAAGCGAATAAAATAAGCCAAGTAAACCAGACTATGAACCAAGACCAAGGTGCACCCGGGGTAGTGCATGGTTACAGTGGTATATTGGTAAATTGCCACCTAGCGACAGAAAATTGTTAGAAACCATTAAGACATTTAGAGTAGCTGCACTTAGCATGACAGCCACCTTTGGAGATCCTCAGGTGCTTTGCCATACGCGCGAGAACGTTGAGCACCATATAAACACTCACCCCTATGGCCAGGAGGTTTGATACTTCTAATCCCCCAGTTCACATTTGCGCTACAAGCTACAGGTGACAGCTACAAGCTACGGGACAGAGCTGGTATTGTCGACGCATATCTACATTTTAAATTGGCATTCCAGAATGGTGAGGAGAGAAAGGCGACTAGATCTACCTTCTCCATGGGATTGAAGGCCATGAAAGGTGGTCTCCTAGAGGAGATTAAAAGTAGCATGGACAGATCCATTTGGGCAAAGTCCATAGCTGACATTAACTCAGATAAGGCTCAGTGAAGTGCCAGAGTAACAGCTCTGGTAGGACAGTGGTCCCAGTATACTGACCGAGCTAATGAGGCCAGCTTCTCTGCCAGACGCAGTTCATCAAGTAAAAAAGAGTAAACCGCAAAGATTACAATGTGCCATTGATCCCGTGGACAATGGAAGAATCAAACAGCCAGTGGACATAAAGTCAAAGGCTACAGAACAAATTGATTCAAGGTAAGAGGGAATATTAGCCACAAAAAAAATATGATCATATTTATAAGAATGTATCAGTGAGAAGATGTTTCTACTAAATTGTACAGAATGTTATATATCTCATAATATGCTTTTTGTCACTTAGGACTATATCAAATGTATGTTGATTTGGTTACAATAAAGCGCTATTCAATTTACAATTTACAGACTTTAGTGGTGTACAAATGCCCAGTGGAAAAGCATTAGGAGCCTTCATTCAGTCAATAAGTAATCAAAACGAATTCCTCATACATTATAAGTACTTAAAATGTAAATTACGGACTGCTACATCAAGCAATAAATGTTTTTAATATGCCTAGTGTTTAAAGTTCGTGGAGTAATGGCAGACTTAAGTTGGCAAAATATTTAGTTATTAAATTACGTTTGTATGCAGGTACCAACCTATGAACATGTTGAAATTCATTGCAACGATACAGAATATGAAGTAATCAATGTTAAAATAGATACATACGAACGACACTAATGATTAACAGTTAAACTGAAAGGTAAACTTCGCACATGTTGTCAAACACCATCACATTTATCATTACACACGTAAGTAGTAGATTTACCATGTCAACACGCCCATGGTTGTTGTCTCTACATCCGAATAAATTCTAATGCTTATTCATTGATGAAACAGATTGAGCTAAGTATTCGAATATGCACCCACGGGCTTAAACGCAGGAATAGAGTGTTTACAATATTCATCACACTACCATAGTTTCAAAAATGTGTCAAAACAATGCATTATATCTGTATATAGCTAAAACGGGCAGCCTCAAGAAAGGTCAGTATAAGATTGTTATGTGTTCAGCATAAAATATTCATCGTGTTCTAGGTCACAAAAAGGTGACAGTAAATACGACATCAGTACGGTGCCTCATCTCACGTTACCATCAGTATTTAAAGTATGTAAGTACATGCAGCAATGAACTGAAAGAAATGTATCGTGGTTCATTTGAAAAAAGGAATCACATTTTCAAAACCTCTAGGAAGTTGTATAGACAATGAAAATAATAGCAACGCCACCAACTGTCTGAATCGAGGGGAAAAAGATTATAGAAGAGAGCAAAATCTAATGTGAATAAGAAAAGACTCCAAACTGTAAAATTCCAATAAAATGTGCAAGACTTATAAGGTAGATTGTATATGAGCAGTGAATCTGAGGGCAAAAGACTTTATTATCTAAAATATCGATTGTTGAAACAGGGCAGAGTGACCAAGAACTATTTCAACTTCATTCGGTCATCTCCAGTAACGATCCTGAATGGAATTGTGTACTCGAACAAGAAAAAGAATACTAATTGAATCATTCTTAACTATTAACATTGAACTGCTTGTACAACTAAATTAAGCTTAAAATTACCTGAGCTCAGTTTGCTTGAAGATTGATGAGAACGAACGCTGACAATAATTTTTTGTAAAATATATTTACCATATAGAAACTCCTTGAAAACCATGGAGCAAGAAAGCCAGCATAGAAAAACTCACTCCTGAAGTTGGTAGGTTTTTTTCTTCTCACTTTTGATCTCCATATGTCGGTTTCATTCTTATTCAAAGGCTACAGAACAAATTGCTGTGGCGAATCTTTAGTTTCAAGGTAAGAGGGAATGTTAGTCAACTTTTCAGGTGACAGACAGTTACACAAACAACACATTGAGTGTCATCTACTACATACTTGCATCACACTGTCTGTTGAGAGATATTCATGGTTAACAGGTTCAGATCTTAATTTTTAGTACCATGATTAGGTCAGAGGTACTTGATAAAGAGGATTACGAAGGTCTGCCGTTGTGTCTAACTTACCAGTCCACGAAAAAATTCTTTGTATGCATTGATCTTATTTTTTCCGCCGATTGACATTTAAGCGTGCATGTTCTGACACACGCGACAAGATGTTATCGCCCAGTGTGAATGAACTCCGTCTGCCCGCTTCGCGTTATCTATTTTCCTCACGCCGTGTCTGTTGCCCGCGGTCAAACTATACACTTGTATAGCGATATGCTGAGATATGCTATATCGTGACGTTAATTACATGTACAGTGAATGTCCTCAACAAAGGATGAGTAAACAAAGGAAAAACTGCATAAAGGAAACTTTTATCATGCATTAGCTTATAATAATGTCAGTTAGTTATTGTAAGTAAATGATAAAGGGTAATCCTCTACAAAGGAAGGATTTGTGACTGCAAATTGGGTTCCGTTGTTGAGGACATTCATTGTATCTATCGACAAATCAAACTAGTTACTTTAGTCACGTTTTAGGAACGAGGCAATAACGCAATTTTATACAAATCATATCGATTATATATCTTGATGTGTTTTTCCCGAGTTTATTTGTGTATACAATTATATTCTCTCTCTCTCTCTTCTACAGCAAGCAAACTCCTGCCACTGTATTGACATAGCTGAACGATCCATTTGCTTCCATTTGACTATATATCAAGTGGCCTTGACAGGACTCGAATTCACGACCCCAAGGTTGTGAGACCAGAATGATACCATCATCCCAAGCAGCGAGCTGTTAGAAGGGTACATAGACGAACCGTTCTCTGTAACACCCAGCCTACATACTTGGTCAGTTATCTCAATGTCTTCAGCTATGTCAATATAGTGGGTAGGAGCTTGCTTGCCATATAAAAGAGAGAAAATATAATTATATATCTTCAATTATACCATAATTAGCAACATTCTACTACTTATATGTAGACCTACTAACTACGCCTATTTGTGAATTTTCAGTTACTGATGTAGTTCAAGTACTGCCTCAAATGCCTATATGCAAATTAGATGCAAAATTAATCAGATACTAAATCTTAAATAAATCTTGACAAGACACATAACTATGGAATAAATCAAAACAACACAGAATTCAACAGTTAAAAAAATGTGCATTCAATAGAAAAGGTTCAAACAAATTGTTGGTTATAAAATATCTTGTCCAGCATTTTTTTCAATGCTCTTTCTCGTTAACAATTTAATGCAACACTTATATTTCAACCATTCTGCATTCAAATCCTATTTTTATTTCGACATACCATTCGAAGGAAATTTGCATGTTTTTGTCATCCAGCTTATCAAATAACTCTGGCTTTCGTGACAAACCACAAAAGCAGTTGTCATAGATTTGCTATTTGAATCTGGTGCACATTGTGTGGCTGCCGTGAAGCGCTGAATTGTCCTTGTAGCAAGCAAAGAATTCTATCTCCGGAGTAAAAGAATCACCCTTTTTAGAGTTCACAGCTCAGGTGCAAAACTATCACTTGAGTGACTTGACATATATCATTTTTATGCGTTCTAAAAACTAAGTGGTTACTTTACAAACAAGGCCTTCAATCATGTAGAAACTTAGCAAAATTTCTTAAAAAATTGTGATTAGATATATTTTAGACAGCAAATAATTGTCGAACAACAAAGATTGCTACAAGATGAGAAAGTTTGATCGGGATAAAGAAATTACAGTACTTCACCATCCATCAAAATGAACAAAAAACTTTCTTACCAAAGCATGAAAAAGCCGTTCGTTTCTTCTCTCTCAAGAACTCTTGGATTCTTTTCTTCAGCATTATAAGTTGACGAAATATTTTTTGCAAGCTAAACCATAATACAACACTTGCCAATCTTCTTGAAACAAATACTGCTAGATGCTTGCCACAACTAGAAATGACGTACTTCTTAAATTGGATCTTCAAAACAGTAAAACAAATATTGATATCCTAACAAATAGACTCTGCTGTTAAATACTTGAGAATCCACACAGTTGCTACTTTGTATCCTGGTGTTGTTTTCTGAACATTGAGCTCACACACCAAATATAACAATAACAAAAGGATCAATTGTTCACAGGCTGGAGTCTCTCATAATACAACAACCTTGTGTGAAATAACCAGATATTGGCCATGGCTTCAAATGATTTCCTCAATCTCACACAAAGCAAATGTAGTTTCAACTCTATTCATCAAAAAGTTTAAGGATTTCACTCGAACATTTTTTTTTCAGAACTAACAATAACATACGGTACTTGTTTTATTGCTTGATGGAATTTATTATCAATTCTAAAAAATAAATAAAAAAATAAATAAAAATAAAATAATTGAGGTGTTCCAATTTTACTACCTGCCTAAATTCCATCGTCAAACTAAAACCAAGTTCCTAACTGTGAAAATCTTCATCCTTCAATCGTTGATTTACGTGACGGACACAGTAGCAGCGTCATGGCTTCCCACAGCCGTATGAGGAATCATGGTACATACGACAAATTAACTAACATTGAAACAAGCACCAACACAGTCACAACAATTTCCACCATCAGAGAATGTAGAAACTAAGTAGCGTCTGTAAGATTCACAAGAAATGTAGATTGCAAAATGCAGGTAGCAACACGTTAAGCTTGTTGTTCCCAATAGGCATAGTAGCACATTTTTAGGACATCCAACCAGCAGCAGTATTGATATAAATTCATAGTGACAGCCACATAGCTAGGCTAGGCTATGAGAGGACATACCCACTTACGAAAATTTCATACAGAAGATTCAAACATGTTGAATGAAAAGTCCAACTAGCAAAAAACAAACAGAATATGTATAAATAATTCACCTGTTGTTATAAATATCAAATCAGTAGTCTACAATATCGTTGAAACTACAAGTGATTTCAAATATAAACTGATAACTATTAGGAACTAAATTATCGGCGTATGAAAATCTTGTATGCGTGGTGCAGATTTCTTCTTGGTCAAAAACAGATGATCAAAAACAGATGAAGTTTTTTCTGTCCTGCATGGTAAAATCTCAAAAACTTTTCAACAGTTCCATGGAAGTTAAAAGTACTGAATTGCCTACTGGTGAGATAAGCGCTGAGGGTGTTGCCACTTCTCCAATGAATTGCCACATCAAGATCATAGAAGATATTTTCAAAAATCAAACTTTCACAATTTATCACATCAACCATATCAATTCATCAAGATGTGAAACAACAGTTGAGACGATTTCAAAGTCAGCTTTTGAAAGAGAAAAGATATAATGGCAAAATATACCATATGTATATAGCAGGAAGACATAAGAAGATTACCGATATGTATCCAAATATACCATAATGAGCAGTATGGTAGTAAAATTCTGAATGACTATCAATGAGAAGTTTGGGCTTAAAATTTGGCTGACACTGGACTACCAAAGAACATGAGCATGTCAACGAAAAATGTAGTCAAAACCATGGTAATTTGATTCAGTTTTTTTTTTGGAACATTGAAAAAGAATGGTGGAGTTCTTCTGATTGTTGGAAGATGACGTAACATTATCAAAATATTTGTTGAAATGGCCATGGAATTCCCATCATGATTGAGCAGATGGAGGAGGATAGAGATATACAAGCACCAACCGCAGCTTAACCTCAACCAAGGCAAGAGCTTCAACCACCCTCCTTTTCTTGATGACGATCTGCTGTCTGATGGGGAATTCCATCTGTCAGAAGATGGAGGCCAATGTGACGCCATCAAGAAAACCAGAAGAAGTCACTTCTGTTGAAGGTCCCCTGTCGATGGTGACCAATGTGACGTCATCAAGAAAAACCAGAAGAAGTCACTTCTGTTGAAGGTCCCGCGATGGTGACCGCAACGTTAAGTCCGTTTAAAAAAGTAAGTAGTAGTGTCACCAAATCTTAACCAAATGGATATTCCTAATACTAAAAACAGTCTACATAAAGACATCTGAGAAGATTGCGAAGATGTGCTTGGACCCTGATTGCATAATAGAACAGTATCCAAATGATGAAGGCTTGGACCGCTTGGTAAGAAAATTCTGGGTGTTACTATCAATGAGTACAAGGGCTCTATTACAGAGGGATGACTTATCAGAGGAGATACCAACGAATATGAGCATGTCAGAAAATTGTATTGTCAAAACCATGGTAATTTGATTCAGTTTGTGAACATTGATAAAGATATGGTAGAGTTAAGAGATTGTTGGAAGAAGTATAACATTATCAAATTATATGTTGAAAATGGCCATGCTCATGATGTCCAACTGCAGATTGACATTCCCAAAAAGCATCCAACTCTTGTATCTGTGTTGTGGAGCCGACTGAAAACAGCAGCTTTCTTCTTGATCAAAACAGATGAAGTTTTTTTTGCCCTGCATGGTAAAATCTCACAAAAACTTTTCAGCGCTAAAAAACCTTTCAAAGTGCATGAACCAGACAACTTATACACATTGGATAAAAATAAGTCTGATTTTGAATGTGATTGCCTATCCTGTTTCAACTGTTGACTACATGGAAGCAAAGGAGAGACCATTACTGGACAAAATTTACAGAACAAGTGATGCATACACAAGTTGTTAAGTACTGTTTAAACGGTACAAAGCAGTAGTACCATATAACAGAAAAGGCTAATGTACATTAACTACAAACCATGTTGCACCGAGATTACTACAGTACATAGCTAAAAATGTCATTTACATTAATGAAGTGTAAAATTGTTGCACAAAGTAAAAGATCATTGAGCATGTTGTATTGTGTAGATGTTTACTTTGCCCTGACACAGTGTAAAGGCTGTGAAAAGGTTGAACACAGAATGTTTGGTTGTTTCAGTGTAAAAGACTGTTATATAGTGTAAAAAAAATAGTTTTACTCAAGTGTATAGGGCTTGTGTACATCTGTAAATCTACATTTGATCTATGGTGCAAATGAAAGAGTAATGATGAAGAATGACTAACAGTAAACGTGTTTTTAACAGATACCAAGATCTATAACTCATTTATTTAACAATATATGGCGGTATAATAATAATGCTTGCAACAAAAAGTGCAAGTGCAAGTAAGAAAATGAATACTATACATTTGTATATCACTTAATCTAAACCTTAACTTCAAATGTTTTGTACACAAGCATATCAAAATAAAGTCCAACATAAAATTATGTAATTATATTACGTCAGCGGACAAGCTAAACTAACTGTAGTAATAATTATGTACAACAAAATCATTGTACCAACATATTTACATTGCACAGTAGGGTTTCTTTCTACTAAGCTGCAAGACTTTCCTATAACTATAGAACATATTCTGACAGGTTCTCACAGGTTGCCATTCTGTAACACTATGTTTTAAAACTCCATATGACGTAAATATACAGAAACTTGGATTTTAACACTTAATTCATCTTATCTTCATCTGGATGGTTAGTTTCTTCACTAATAAGTAAATGAACACTTTAGTTTGAGCTCCAAGGAATAACTTCGCTATTTGAACACTTGACAACTGAATCACAAGGAGATGCAATCCAAAAAACTGCCAAAACTTCTTTATATAGCGATCTTCAAACTAACGAAATCAAAACTTTCGAAGTTTAAGGAACTATGCTTGGTGGTAATGTATAAAGCTAAGACAAAACATACGCTGATGAAAGCATGTAGCGTATACATCCATAATCCAAGGAGATATAGTCTTCCAACAGGTGCTCGCAGACGATTTGTATTGCTTGAGGTAAACAGGTGAAAGGACGTGAAGAGCATTTACCATCCATCCGTACAAAAACCTACTGTACAGTGTAAATATTTGAATTTATACTATTTACAAGAAGAATATACAGCCATTATATGGCATACATGATAAACTAATTTGCTTTGTAACACTCTGGTTACGATGAGTTGATTGATGAATGATATGAGTAATTCAAACACTTGCAAACGTTTTGTATCAAAGGCAATAAGGCAAAGTCGTCAACCATCTTAAAAGCTTATTTAAAATGCTATCCATGAAAAAAAAAAAATACGTTAACTTTTACCAGCTTTAACTCATTTTTCTATGAGTCAATCCGCAACAACATGCACCGCACACACACACACAAAAAAAAAATCATCTTCACAATACAGAGATTATAATCATGAATAAACACCAGTATTACTTACTATTCATTAGTTATTCTTGACTGTATAAAATCAAGAAAATTCTATTTACAGATATATAAATATAAACAAATCCTTCCCAATGAAAATATAGTCCACATAATATTGACTTTTCCACGAATTTTGCAAATCCTTAATTTTGTCCTAACCATTTGAATATGCCTTACAAAAAGACACACTATGTACACAAAATGATTTCTTCATCATCTGTAGGTTGATGAAGTCTCTTTGTCACCATCTTCGTCTTTGAGTTTTCTGTAAACGTTATGTAGTGAAATGGAGTGCAGCATTCAGTAGCACTCTTCTTCTTCTTTACGGCAAGTTTTCTTCAGATATCTTTCTTTTTTTTTCAAGATACAAAAAGCACGAATAAAACCATGAAAAACAACTTCCACGGTCGACCAATCAAAGCAGCACGAGCAGCAAACCACAAAATCAACGAATAAACCGGAGACGCGCAAGAACCTCCAAAGAACAACTCCATTCCAAGATGCCACCGACAATCTGGACATGAAGAAGCCATCTGGACCCAGAGGAGGACCAACGCGGAAGGTTCGTGGACAAGGAGACCAAGCGCAGCAGCGGCCGACGGCCTCCTACCTGTGATTCACTAGTCTCTCGTCGTCGTTGTCATGGGAACGGCAGCAGCTGCAGCCAATCAGAAGTACTGAGACGGTGGCGACGGGGCCTTCGGTGGCAGCAGCTCTGAGGTGACCACCGCCAGGTTCAGCATGCGCCTGGGAGAGACGGGACGCCGGGTCACTAACGTTTGCCTCGTCAGACATGGACAAGTACACAGCAAGTGGCACTATTGACAGCAGTTTTATTTTTAGTGATTTTTTTATGTGGGATAGAGTTCATTTTTTACTCTAGCGCAGGGAAAACGAATACTTGTTTTTAGATTTAAAAAAATTTAAGTACATTTACGAAAGGGCGATGGGAAAGAAGAGGTGAAGCTGAATTAAGGAATTTGACTTTCATTTCTTTGTTACTAATTAGACTTTATATATGTGACGGGGATGTACAGGGGTCTGATGCCTGTCGCGGATGATAACGGGAGAGGAAATTCCTGATTTACACAAGTCTGAGTGACAATTTGGGTCATATGGGCTATCGTAGTTATTGTTACTCCACTCCTGGCCAACAGGCCAATAATAACAGCGAAAATCTACTGATACAAGGAAATTTATTATCACTGATATATATCGATGATTGTTCGAGATCATACGGTTGGAATCAGGAGAAAGTTGGAGTAAAAGTCAGAAGACAATGATAACTCGTACCTTTTATATTGGTTGGCAAATTTTTCAGCGTCCTCGGGATAAGCAAATGTAATCTCTGCACAGCTGTTTCCCATCAGGTTTATTGACTAAAAGAACGAATAACATTCTTGGCACACAAGTTGTAAACCAGGGACAATCACTGACAATAACAACCTTAATAATTTTGCCATTGAAAATTTGTGATGGTCCGATTCAAATTTTTCAGTGTATGTTTTAATGTCGAATCAGCATTGTATGTTAGTTAGAATTGTCAATGAAATGTACTATTAAGTACTGAAAAGAATGATGGTGTGTGAGAGAATCAGCTTAGATATGCAAAAATTAAAGTTACGAATCGAGAGCTATGATCTAGTAGTAGATAAGGTTTACTGTAGCACACCTTCTCTACTAGAGTAAACTTTATCAGGCTGTTTACAGTAACTAAGTTATATAAAAACAGTACAAATATATTGCCAAAGACTAGACCAAGCTTAGTACATCAAACATAACATTTACTCAAGAACGTTCTTAAAGGAATAGATAGAACTACAAGCAATAAAAAACTGAAGTGATTGTATCATCACATAAAACTAAATCTCAGCTGATGAACTGTTAAAAAATAACAATTGATGATATAAATTGGATTATAAAATACATAGTAAACCAATACAGAAAATCGCAGAAAATCATTCTCAAGATAACTTTGTAAATTGACAAATTCTTAAACACACTGCTTTCTTTGATCATTTCAAGTATGTATCATTAGTCAGGGAAAGCATTTTTCTACTGCTCAAGAGGTGTTACAGTAGCTGTAGAATACAAGCATACAAGATCATGCCATGCAATTGTTATTATATTACCACTATTAGACCCCGCTAATCTATATATAATTATGCAAACGCAGGGCGTGTCCTCTTGTCATATTACAAAACACAACTGCTCAAGAAAACCAAAGCACCTTAGATGAAAATATTCTAACATAACTTGAATTAATATTAGTAATTTCATGAAGTCTATACATAGCATATGGTCTCATTTTGGTGCTATGTTTTCTTTCTTTGTTATAGCAGCACACACATCACAAGCATACTTTAAGTGCACACCGAGTCCATGCATCGTATACACCCCGGGCGCATACAATATCATTTAATTCATAAAAAAGATTTGAAAATGAAAAATTCAAAACAAACATTATCAAAGGTGACGCCCGGTATTCAGAAATACGTTTTAGAGAAGATTGTTTACTAAACATTGTTTATTTTCTCATTTCTCCAATTGTTTATTTTCATTTAAAAAATTGGATGCCCGAGATCCATGTACACCAAGGCTAACTGTGCACCCTTCTATGGCATCTATGGTTCTATAGAAAGAAAATATGTTACCGAAAATGAAACAGTAATGTTTGTAGCAATAGCAAAAGCAAGAACCAGATGAAAAATGCGATATCAAAATAAGCTTAAAGCGTTAATTGAAAATTAATACAATTCAAGGTCTCAAACTAAGCACAAAATAAACAATATACAGAAGTGAGCATAAAGTAAAATTACAATAATCAGAACTCTATACATTTTATGAGCATTCTGTTATGTTGACCGCATAGTGGCAGAAGTTCTCGAATTATATTTTAATCGTGAGATCATGAGGTGCAATTTCTTAATGTGGAACATGTCGTAATGCGACTGTTCTCATGACAAAAAAAATTATGAGCAGAGTTGTGAATAAATACGAACACAATGAGGTGGACTGTACGATGTCATAGGTTAATACGTTTGTGGTGCATGACAACAGCCACAAAGAGCTGTGAGCTCCGAGAGGCAAAGTTCACACTGCAAACGAACGGCAAGGGGAAACGCCCCCGTTTGCGTAATTATATACAGATTACAACATATCAGTGTACATCATAAACAGAAAGACATTTGAATTATCGAGAGATCTTCTCCATTTACGATATTGACATAGCTTTTGCTATACGAGAAACAGATATTCTCCATTTGCGATATTGACAAAGCTTTAGCAATATGAGAAACCCTAAAATTAAGCCTACAGACGAAGACGATCACTACCTTGACGAGTCCCACTTGCTGAGCGAGGCCGAGCAGGGTGGTGGTGGAGGTGTTTGCCTGGAAGCCGGTGAGTCGCACGGTCGTGGCCGGTTTCATGGAGCCCGCGGAGCTCGCCTTCTGGATCACCTGACGCTGCAGACACAGAATTATCGGTCCCAATCGACTCGCAACACGGTACATTATGTCCCCTACACGGTACATTATTAGGGTGGCCAACTCGTGGACTTCTGTACTTCAGACACAGAATCATTAGTCCGAATCGTCTTGTAACACGCTACATTATGTCCCCCTTACTCATTTATATAGATGGGTACATTAATAACAGGGCTGCCAACTCTCGTGTTTTTTTTGTACTCAACATTGTAGGTCTTCAATAATCATGAATCTAGAAACTATGTAGATTTCATGCATACATATTGTAATATGAACACATGAAAAATATAGAAACAAGCTATCATATACCAAAATGTTTCCATTCTCATATAATACTTATCCACCATGACAGGTACGAATGAGAATAACAAACATTTATGTTAAGTTTGCATGTAGCCAGTGGTACTGAGGTACTACTAACCCTGTTCACTGGAGTCGTGGGTATCTGTGAGGCTGCTATGACCTGCCGCTGAAAGGAACAGATGGCTAGCTCTAACATCCAACAAAATGTTAGTAAAGACGGGAGACTAAGGACTATTGAGAGAATTGCAATGCTGCAGAAGTTACACTTAATACATGGATGTTAAATGAAGCCACCTAAAATGATCATGAAAGAGAATTTTCACATTCCGCAATTCAAACACTATTGACAGATAACTTAAATAAAAACAGTAGTTACCTTCATATTGAAAGAATTAGTAGTTTTTTCCCCTCAATTGTGTAAACAAAAACATATCTAACATGCATTCCATATTGCCAACACAATTGGAAAGAAACAAGGCAATCTTATCTAGAGCAAACCGATCTAAAATTATTCATATGACCTTTGAACTGCACTGACCTGGTTGTTGTTGCCTTGGTTACCGACAATCACAGTACGCTGATTTCCTCCTACAGAAGAAAAACATAAAATACTCATGTATCATTAAGTCCTAGCAAAGACAGCAAACTCAACGTGGACCCATGGACAAGAACTTATAAATCTGCTTTGGCGAAACAAAACTAAGT
Source organism: Streblospio benedicti (assembly GCA_019095985.1). NCBI lineage: Eukaryota > Metazoa > Annelida > Polychaeta > Spionida > Spionidae > Streblospio > Streblospio benedicti. The sequence continues at coordinate 37,981,870 of CM032659.1, read as the reverse complement.
AACTACGGAGGATTCGGCTAATGGCAGTTTTTGTTGAACTTTGCGCAATATCATTTCCAGATTTTCAGTCAGAAAAGGATGGTGAATTCGCAAAATAACTCCACATTTTTGGTCTTATGGGATAATTATGACTAGATTTTTATTTATTTCTTCTTCTATTCTTCTTGCGTTGCTGTTCACATTTTCTCAAAACATTCGAGAAATTTCATAAATTATTAATATTTTGACTAGATAGAACAGTTATAAGTCATTATGGCTATTCAAAATTCAACCAAGGGCCCCTTGAAGATCTTGGCTGAACATTTCTGCAGTGAGTTTGTGATTGGTTGGATTTTTGTAACAAACTTCCACAAATATGCAGGTAAAGCATTTTATCAATTCTATATACTGGCCAAAGTAAAATTTTGCCTGGGCCAGAGCGATAAAAGCCATTAGACATCAATGGTCAGGATTCAGCCAACTTTATCTTAGTAAAAACAATATATTTTGCTATAAAAAAACATATATTGCAAAAGTAAAAAGTTTTAACTTTTAATAAAAATTGTTATCACTCATCATCCCTTTTTAGTTTTAGTAGTCAATTAAAAATCTCATTCAAGTGCACATTGTGATAGGCGGGAATGAGTACATTTTTGTAGTACAAGTAGATATTTGAGGGCAGTTCCACGTAATCCTCACCCTGAGATTATGGCCCACTCACCGATATGTGCTGCGGGGTGTGCACGGTGTCCCCGGCGGGTCCCAGGTCGGCCACCATGGGCACAGCCACCACGTTGGCATGACGACCACCGCCGCGGCTACGGTTCAGCGAACCACCGCCCGAACCACCGCGACCGCGACCTGCAAATACAGCTCAATGCTAGAGATGTGGAAGTCAAGGAACTGGCAAAATGATGAAATACGTATTTATGAATACATGCATTGCTTTATCGCATATTCTGCTCATGGAGAAAAAATGATGCAAAATGTTGGCCAGCTGTTACTGGAAGTAATAGGAAGCTTTTCTCAAATGATAACCAGGCTATCTCCCAGAGCAACAACCATAAAGACTACGGCCAGCTCTAATAAAGGTGATTTTGATTTTTTTTTTTTAAACAGTTGTTGTTTATTACTTCTTATTCTGTGGTTGGAGACTTTATTTGGAATTTAAAATTTAAAATAGACATTGAAGAATAATTTCATTTGATTTATTGATATATTTTTCCTATGGCTATGTCATGATTGATTTTAAAAAATATATTTCCCTGAAGTATGTGTTGAAACAGGGGAAAATCTTTTAATAAATTAAACCAAATTATTCTTCAGTCAATTTAAAATTTTAAATTCCAAATCAAGACTTCCCTCTTCAGCCACAGAATACGTAATAACTAACAATGAGACCACGTGAGATGTCCAGAACTAAACAAATTTGCAAAAACTATTCGTGATATGCTGTTGCCTGACCTCTGCCAAGTTGCTGCATAATGGGTCATGCACTTGGTTATTTCATATCTTTCTTATTTACTATCTCAAAAATTAAATGATTGTAATGTAAACTCTTCTATCACTGGAAGGCTCTCAATAAACACAGTACAATACGGGTGATTTTGATTGACAAAAAATCCCACGATAGCAGCTGCCTGACCTCTGCCATGTTGCTGCATCCTGGGCCCTCCCTGCTGCTGCTGCTGGCGCGGGGCGATCACCTGCCTGTTGCTGGGCCGCTGTGGGGGTGACGGGGCACCCGGCCGCCCAAACCCACGGTCAGCCTCGAAGAAAGCAGGCTTTTGCTGCAAGCACAGCAAACACATGGTTACTTCTAGGATGACGAGTTGCACAAGATTCGTACATTGTCTCAATCAATCAATCGCTACTCTTCAGCAGGATTAGTAACTTCAAAAAGGTACTAGTCCTCCGCAAAAGTTACTCTTCCTGACAAGTTGCCCAACATGTTCTAGCTCAGCTGCTACTCATATATGCAGGACGAGTGGATTAAATTCAGCACTAGTCCTCCCCAATTTTTACTTCTCTGGACTAGCGGACTAGTGATTAAATGGGAGACTGAAATCCTGAGTTTATTTTTTATATTCTTATATTTTTGCATGATTCAATGCAAACTACGCTGAACAATGTACTAAAAAGGTGTAAATACACAACAATTTAACAATGTTAAATTTTGAAAAGGAACCTGTGGTGTTTGAAATCCACCATAAATTAAAAAATAAAAATTTATCTTTACTATCCAAATATATTTACATATATGTCGAGACTTTCATCATCTATCAAAGTCTCAACATGTAAGTAAGTTTAGAATTTTTTTGTTTGCAAAAAAGCAGGTAATATCATTGAAGAATTTAATCATGAATCATTTTTTGCTGCATTAAAAAAAAATGGTTTTCACATCACCAGGTATTCTACATGTACCATAGCTTACATCAATGAAATGCATTTAAATATAAAAAGAATGCAAAAAATAAAAAACAACTAAAAACATTAAAACATACAATTTCATTGGATTTCTTCTGAGAGTTTATAAAGAGTTATTTTATGATAAATCCAGCATTTTTACTTACACAAGACAGACAATTTTGAAGTGTAAGTTAAAATTCTGGATTATCATAAAAATAAGTCTTGTCATACCTAAAAACATTGATTTCAAAACCACGTACCGCTGGCAAAAAATGCAAATAAAAGCCATGAAACTTTTGGGGCATTTTTGGCTGCATTAAAAAATGGTTTTCACATAATACTAGACATTCTACTTGTACCATAGCTTACTAGACATCAAGGAAATGCATTCAACCATAAAAATAACGCAAAAAAACAAACAAAAATCAACACCTCAAAGGATCGAATTCAAAGGAAACCCACTTACCGCTGTCTGCTGCTGCTGCTGCTGTGGGAAGCTGCTGGTGTTGAAGTCTCCGTATGCGCGGTCGTCATGGTTACGGCGGGCGGCGGCCGGGGGCACGATGCTGGTGAAGCGCGTGCCGTAGTCCGGCCCAATCGGCAGCTCCATCGGATCATCGTAACTACGGCAACAAGCATTTATAATTAACCAAAATGTCACTTTTTTTTCATTTTATATTTTGCACGAGTCATCATGGGCCTGCTGTGACCTGTTGTTTTTAATCAATTTTCAACCACTTTGTGAAACTCATAGTAGTGTAAATGTTTATTGTATAGAAATGCTAAAAAGTATGATGAAATCATGCAAATGGGGAGGAACTTGATAAGTATCCACTTCTTTCCTCCCCAGCCATTTATGATACTACATATGTGATTTTAAATGTTTTTGTGTGCGTTTATGATCATTGTAAATTGCCTGAATTATATATTATTGATTTTCTTTATACATGTGGCAATAAAATGAGCATAAAGCCAAGACGGGATACAAAATATTAAAGTAAGAAATAATTAAGTTAATATGCAAATTTAATACCATGCTTAGAAAAAGCAATATTTCCGCTTATCCAGCCTTCAAGTTTTTTTTATATTTTTTTCTTCTGAATTGAAGAAGGGTGGAAAAGCAGAAACATTGTTTTTCTTATTATGGTATTGAATGTGCACCTAAACTAAACCATTTCTTATTTATTTCTTACATCAAGATGCGACAAAGAAACTTCTGATTATTTATGCGATGCAAAACTTAGAAAAATATTGTGTCAAATCGTGCTTCGTACACAAAAAGAATTTTTCACAAATATTGACTTTTTCGTACTGGTTCTGCCAGTAAAAGGATTAAGTTTTTTCCTACCTTTTGACGCTATTGAAGCTGAAGTTGTTGCTGGCGTTGAAGCTGACATCAGGCGAGGGACCGAACTGGTCCTGGTTGTACTCGTTGGGGTATTTCTGATCTTCTGGGTCGAAGCCCAAATTGTTGTAATCAGCATTCTGTTGAACATAACAAATATTTCAGAAAAAAAAGTTAAAAAAAAAAAAAAATTCTAAGATGGTATCTCGAAGTAAAACATAACACATAACTATAAAACCAAGGATTATATCTATTCTACCTGGTAACACATTAATGATGAAGAATCTTGTAGGGTTGGCAGTTTCTTCTGCCAATAGCAGTCATATTGCTAAAGAATAACCAATGATAAATTATTTTGCAACTGCTTTGTACCTTCCCATTGAATAATAAGCACCCACATTAACAAAATAATATTTTGCAACTCAAGCTAAAGATGTTCGAATACTTGTCGACAGTAGCTATATGTATTGATGCATTTGGCAGTGTGTTGGGACTATCAAAATGATAATTGCAAGTTTGAATTAATAGATGATTTACAGTAATTCTTGTTATTGATTGCACGGAACAAATTAGGGAGTTAGGTACAGTCCTTCATTGAAGACAATTTCCTCCCAAAAACGTAGGCAATATTTCAATGCACAACTGAAGAACCAAGTGAATAACAGATGAGGCACATTGTTTTGGGTATTATTCATTTCATGGACTACCTTAAACTGGTCCAACAGGAAAGTGAAGACAATATTCACAAACTCACCATTGGCTGGTGCTGCTGTGGCGGGGGAGGCAGCTGTCGTGGCAGCGGCTGCTGTGATATGTAGGGGACTCCCCCTGGCAGCTGCTGCTGCTGGAACTGCTGCTGCTGCGGAGCTGGCAGCTGCTGCATCATCTGCTGGAACTGAGAGTTCCTGATGGGGGCTCCACCGAGGTTCAGGCCGTGCAGAGCCGCAGCCATCTCTTTTTTGACTGCAAAGTGTCGCGGTTAATTCTATATGTTTCTTGTTTGATGGACAAAGTGATGAAGATGGACGTTTGAAAATGTTTGAAAAGTCTAAGGGTGTGAATTAGAATAAAATCAAAATCAAAGTTAATTTACAATCATAACACACTTTTTTTTATGTGTACTATGGAGGTAGTAGTACTAAAATGAATCCATACGAGAAATCTGACCCAAGACCTGTCCAGATACCCTCAGTAGTTTCTCACCTACTATCAGTGTCATAATGCTACATCAAATAACTTTCAATCTGGTCAACGGCGGCCATCTTGAATCTTAATTGCAGCCATAAAAGTTATTAAATGTATAGAAAGGTAAAGCAACACACATTGGCTGCCATTTGCTAATTAGTTTTCCAAGACAAAAAGTGTCGAATTTTTTTGTGTGCTTTCGTTTCGGAGTGGAGCAGCTTAGAAGTTAACAAAATAAATCATGTTCATCTGCGTATTTTTCCACCTTTGGATCCTCCAACTTACTCATTCAGATTCAGATTCACTTTGTACGGAATAGTTTTTTAATCTACCCCTTTTTTGAGGTTCGCTTATTCCACTAGTATATCAGTATCTATATGCCATGAATGCTACAATTAAAAATACGCACCATACATAACTTTTCCTCTGCGTGGAGGTTGTTGCATCTGCGGGGGCTGGAAGGGTGGTTGCTGCTGCTGCTGCTGCTGCTGCTGCTGCTGCTGCTGCTGCTGCATATTCATATGAGGTCTGTTTTGTTGCTGCTGTTGCTGTTTATTCTGCTGCTGTTTATTCTGTTGCTTGACAGGACCACTGACTTTTACCCTAGGAATTAAAAATGGTAAGAAAATCATTTGATGACACATGATCTTCCTCTATCTTATGCAGATTTATTTGGGCAGACTTTAATTATTATTATTCAAGGATTTGACTTGGCTGCTCTCTACGGACACCAGTTGTTGGATAACATTCATACCAAAACCATGCCACACGTAAAAATGACTTCAAATAGAGAAACAGACAAGATTTACCTGTTATTTTGAGGTTTCTGGTTTGGTTGACTTGTTTGCTTTTGTAGATTTGACTGCGGTTGCTTCGGAACAGGCTTTGGCGCTGCAAAATCATTACAAATGCATATTAATTACAATATCGTAATTCTTGACGAAAGCTAAAATGCAAATTTAGCCATTCCTGTCATAACTACATATATCATGTAGTGAGCATCTGGTAATCATAATGTCACCGGGTAGCTGCTTGCACAGCCATATTTGTACATTCAATGTCTGTAAGTTGTGTATAGTCAAATAAACTGTTAATCAAGCCTTGTCAAATAGTTTATGACAATTCCCATAACAGAAAATTATATACGTACAATACAAATTAACACATAGCACATGTGTGAATCTTCTTTTGTTACCATTTGTCTAGACGACCGCGAGTTCAATTGTTGCCAAAAAGTGACAGTCTTTGTAAGGTTGTCCCAAATAAACATGACGAAAAAACACGTGCATATCAACTCTTTTTCCACGAAAATTTTCTAACTGATCCATCCCAAATCATTATAACAATGTCTTACCCTCCGTCTTTGACTTTCCCAGAACTTTCTCTGCGGCTGCTTTCCGCGCAGCCGCCTGCTTTTTCCGATGCTCTTCTTTCTGTTTCAACAGTTTCTCACGCAACTTTTTCTGCTCGGCCAATTTCTCTTCATACGATTTCTGAAATACATCCATTTGGTAAAATTAAAGCTCTTGCTCGCTCACCAAACTCCTTAACAATAAAATATTTTGTGCCTTAACTAAGATTAGTTTTTGTATAAAACCATCACCATCATAAAAGATCAATAAAAAAAAATGGCACGGACTTACCCTAATGGTAATTCTGGGTATATTGTGTATTCTGGGTATATGATTACAGGAGAAAAAAGGGAAATATAACCACATCTACATGTTTAACTTTATAATTAATGTAACATAAAAATAATATTCACATCTTATCACGGAATATAAGAAAATAAAATCAAAAATTTTATTTATTTGGCACCATACTTGCTTTGAAGAAAACAAAGAAAATAACAAAATAAAATACCGTCTGGAATTGTCTTAAATATCATTAGTAAAGTAAACCATTAACTACTTAATTAAATAAACATGTAACAAATTCATAACAATTACAGAAATACACCAAATGGCTTTCTCTTCGACTATTTGTTAAACAACAGTCAAATTGCACTTAACTAACAGCATTATTAATCAATCACATTCAAACAATGTCCTATACGAAAATAGAGCATTTTAGAAATGCAGCCAAAGCAAAACAGTCTTTGATGACAAAAATCACACGTGAAACTGGCGCACTTCGGAACTCATGAAGACAAATTAGAGAGAAGAAAGGCTCTCGGGCTGGTTTTTACCCAAGCACATACCTCAACATTAACCGCTGCCACGGCAGGTGTCACAGCGGTTTTAGCTGCAGGAGCCACTTTTTTCTCAACCAGAGCCACTTTTGCTGCTGCTGCTGTCGCTGCTGGTGCACTTTTAGTTTGCACAGTTTTGACAGCACTAGATTTATCCATTGCGGTCACCTCAGTTTTTACAGTCACAATGTTAGCTGATGCTGCACTAGTGGCTGCTGAAATGTTCTTAGGTGGACTTATTCTTTTCCGAACTACTTTCTTCTTATCATCCTGTGATTTTACCTTCTCTTCAGGTGGTGTTGCTGGCTTGGTTTCTGCTTTAGCATCATTGTTGGTTTTATTCTCCTCTGTTGACTTTTTCAGACTGATGATCTTCTTTTGCTTTGGTGGTGTAGGACCTAAAACAATAATACAAGAAATTTAAAATACTAACAATAAACTTGACAAGGGAACACCTACAATTAATCGGGATGAAGTTGCAAATGGCTTAACATTTGACATAATAAAAACAGCTACACAGATGTCATACTCCCCATGTCGAAAAATCAGTATTTTGATAGATAAATTAGTATATTCATTTATTTGGATACTTTGCATTTCCAAGTAAAAAACAATGGAAATCAATTAGCATTGTAAACATAGCAAAAACATCATTAATTTAGCTCATCAGCATCAGATACTGAAAACGAACCGACAATGTCAAAATACCACTTTTCTAAAATTTCGGAATAGTACTGAGTCCGTCATTAATTCATAAATTTCGCGTCAAATTTTGGAATCTCTCTGGAATTTCCCCCCTTTATAACTTGTGCTTAAATTTGATGTCAAGCAAATAAAAAATGAAATTGTTACTGCGCTAAAAGCAATTGTCAACAGATGACGGATGAAAGATACAAAATCACAATGAGTGACACACAGTGACAGGTGAGCTAAAAAACAAACATGACAGAGAAGCGACTGACCCTCTGAGTCCTCGTTTGACTGGCGTTTTGTCCCGGGTGTGATCGGCGCGCTGCTGGCGAAGCGCTTCGCCCGCTCCTCCTTCTTCCTCTGCAGCTCCTTCTCCTCAGCCGTCGGTTCTACAGGAACTCTGGAAGTCAAGTCCGTCAACACTCTAAAACTAGAATATTTCTTGGCTATTAATCTTTTTTTCTTTTTTTTTTATTAATTACTGTTATTCTTTTTTTTTATTAATTACTTTTTATTCTAACTTAAATAATAATATTATATATACGATTACAAATACAAGTACAGTATAAATATTAATAATTTCTACATAATGTCAAAATATTTTCCACAATATGACAGAATAATTACTACTAAACTTCATCAAAATTACACAATAATTTTTTCAATTAGATAAATAATAAATTTGTATTTAACATTTCCAAGGTTATATAATAAGTATATATGATTCTTTTAATGCTTAACATTATATTTTCAATTTCCAATCTTTTTCCATTAAATTTGCACTTTGAATTTTCTTTAAAAATAGAATATGCTATTACAGAGAAAATAAAATTATATGCAATTATTTTATCAGTTAATTCGTAGTTTATAAAGCCACATACAATTAATTTCCAGTTAATATTACAATCAATAATATTTGAAATATTTAGCCTAGATTTGCTTTATATGTGGACAATCGTACAACATATGTCTTAAACTTTCGATTTCATAACATAAATCACAATATTTTTATATATTTTTTTGCCACTTATTTAACACATTACCACAAGGAAGAAAATTATATATCAATTTGAAGTTGAAATACTTAACTTCATTAAATTTTGCGATTTTCATCTATAAATTATTTTGTGACTTTAATTTTGCGATTTTGGTCCATCCTGGACCTACTTTTTACATAGGGAATAGGCTATTAATGTCGCTATTAAAGTCTGCTGACTATTTAAGCTCATGTATTAGCACCTACCCACGAAATTCGCAAATTGAATCATGCGCAAACATTTCTAGTTTTACAGAATGTTACTAATGCAGTCAACACAAATTTACAGTTTGGTAGCTTGTATAAACAAGAACGATGTTTCTTTATGCATACAGTTAATCTAAATGTACATATTGGTGGAGCTTGTATGAAGAACTATGTTTCTTTTACTTTTTCTCAACAGAAATATCTTAACAAATAATGCAATGTGAAGATTTAGCAAAAATAACACAAAATAAGCCAAACAGGATGAAGTTTCACATGAAAATAAAGATGTACTTACGGTTTCACTTGAGGCTGCTGAAATCAGAAGGTAAAATGGGGATTTTAAGTCAGAACACAAATTTTTCCAAGATTGTTTAGCATTTGATCAAAACTTATCACTGCACATGCAAGTAAATATGTTGTTTATACAGTCTACTTTGATCTTCTAGATCCAACATGCCCAACCAACAGACTTCACATTATCATAAAAATGTTCAGACAACCATGACCACATCGTCATATCTCACGACTATATACGCAGAAAACCGACCAATCAGAAGGCCAACTGCCAAAATGTCCAGCGGGGAATTCAAACGCAACATATTCGATCTCGCTAAATAAGTAAGATTAAACCGAGTATTGATTTTGTCTTTGACATAAGTCTAACCGAAAATATTTTTTCCACATAAAAGCTATAACTGGGCCCACGGGTTGATATGGACAAGGACTTGTAAAGGCGGTGTGAGTGATCAAGCCGTGAAAACCGACGATGTCAATGACCATTATGTTTAGGTTTCCCACCAGACTGACCTGCTGTGGTTTCGGCGGCTGCTGCGGCAGTCGTGGTGGCGGCGCCAGTGACCGAGGCTGCTGCTGCTGCATACCAAAGCGGTTTGACTGAGGCTGCTGGCTGCCGGGAGGAGGGGAACCTACAGCAGCAGTTAATGTTCTGTTAATTAGGTATGCAGTGTATGGAATCATTGTTTGTATATATTTTTCTACTGCTTGAAAAATCCAAAAATTAAAAAAGTACATAAATATATCAATTTTAATTTGAAATTTTATTCATATTTGTTACTTGTGATCAGGAAGCTTTTGCTTCGAAATTTAAATTAAAATCAATACATTTATGTACACCACTTTTTAACTTTTGGATTTTTGATACAACAACAGCTTTCTTATTACAGTGTTCATTGATTTATTGAATGAGCAGAAATTTGAGTGATTAAAAATATTTTGCCTAAAATTCATTGTCAAAGTTGTTGATTTTGACAAGCTTGTTGATGCATTGAAATTTTTTATTTTTCAATTTTTGGACATTGAACAGCAAAGAAAATACAGCAAAATTATAAATTCCGAGATAATTGTTATTGGTTTATGGCTCAAGCTTCTTCAATTATACAGTTTTATAAAGTTATTATTTTCTGCTAAATATGATTGAATAAAAAATTTCTGAGCCACTATTTTATCCAACATGTTGATGCATTGATATTTATATATTTTAATTTTTTGACATTGAATGGCAAAAGAAAGAAGATACCACAAAATTATAAATTCGAAACAATTGTTATAGGTTTAAGGCTCAAGCTTGTCCGATTACAAGTTTAAATAACGATACAGTTTTATAAAGTTATTATTTTCTGCTAAATATGATTGAATAAAAAATTTCTGAGCCACTATTTTATCCAAAGATGTTACATAAAATTTGATTAGATTCATTCATTTGTCATCTATTTCAACGACACGGTGTCTGTTACCTACCAAAGTGCGGGCGGATCTGTCTGGGTGGGAGCGGCTGCTGGGAGATGGGACCGTTCTGGAAGTGGTTGTTCGACTACAAAAAAGTAGTACAGTAACCTACCAGAATGACCATCCAAAATTTCAACCCACCCTCAAACTAAAATTTTTTTAACAGCCCTCCACCTCTTTTTCTTAAATGTCCTTAAGAATTATGTAGTAACTGCACTCTTGTTTAACAGCCCACCCCCCCAGTTTGAGAAAATTTCAATTTAACGGCCCTTGGCGCACACCATGGTCGTATACAGTAATAAATACCAGACCAAAGTCAAAATTTCAACTATCAGACAATATTTTTTAACACATATGCAACAGGTTTGCCACTGAAACCTTATAGATTCAGTGAAAAATAATTCTGTTGTAAATGCAATTTTTATTTAGTATTTTACAAAACTTGTTTGCAAGTCAACAACTTTAAAATAGACACACTCACCTAGAGAACTGCAATGCAATATTTGAGCTTCTTCAGTAGTTAACACGGTTAACGTTGGTTTGTTTCTTTTATTTCTATTTCTGTTATACACAGTTATTGTTACCTGAGGCCCCCAGGGCTGCTGCTGCTGGCTGCCAAGCAGCGGGGTCGGACCCCCGTTGTAGTTGGGGTTGATGTGGATGATGTTCGACGTCTGAAAACAACATAATATGTTAACTTCTTTGAAGTAGGATACAGTCACAGAGTGCGAATCATTTCAATAATGCAATGCAATGAAATATATACAAAAACTAAAAACCCAAAGAACTTTATATTTTAAAAATGAAACATGAAACTGTATTATACCAAATCTCAAGTATTACATAAAAAAAAACAAAGAATGTAATGTTTCTAATTTAAACATTAAATATTAAGGAGCTTACAAATAAAGGAATTTTTAGTTCTATCTTTAACACAATCTTGTAACTCTTCCTTGAATGGAGGTTACTTGTGAACTGTTGATGCTGAGACGATATCGGAATGTGTGCAAGCCGGGTAAAAATATGGTTCTGCGAAAGGTTTCTGCCAATTCGAGGGCGATGCGATACCAGTGGTTTATGGGTGAGAGGACTATAGCTTGGATTAACACATCCAACATGACATTGCTGAATTAATGTACGGTTCAAAATTTCTATTCTACAGGATGTTTAGTAGAGAACATTCAATTACAGAGTCTGGCTTCACAGCCGATCAAGCAACCGTCCCCTCCATGCCTTTCGGGCAATCATTAATACAACAAAGGTGTTGAACCGAACATTGTGGAGGATTTCTCCAACAGAGACGCCCATGTGAAGGAACTTACTGGTGGATTGTTTGCGAGTTGCAGCAGAGCATCTAAGGGGGAACCTCGGTCCATGATCGGACGGTTCATCGGCATTCTACAATGGTTGAAAGATTCAATATGCAACTGATGAGCACACGTACAACAACTACTATAACAGATCCAGATAGTAGTAAATGCACTGAGAGCTTTTATATTCGATTGTTCCATTCTATACGATTTCATCAAGCACTATAATACCATTATTCTAATTGATAAATTTGTTTACTTATAGATAAGAATAACTCACCTGTGCATTGGCGGTCCTGATAAAAAGAAAACAAAAATACATCATAAATATAATGCTTAAAAGTGTTAGATGACTGCTCTTGCACTACTGACTACTACTTAAAATTATTCATTTAATAAAAAAATATTCCATTAACAATTAAAACGTGCTGACTGTTCCTAAATTTTAGATCCTAAAATGACTTCTCAAGGAAAGAACACCTCGATATCAGACCATTGTATCAAAGAGATTTCTAATAGTGACAAATGATATTCAGCCCCCATCAACAGCACAACTGATGGGTCTGATGTCTTAACTATTTTTATATAACTTACATCTTTGATAGTTGATCATATACATTTTACTTAAAATACATTTATTTTTGAAATTCATAGAAAAAAGTATAACATTACAAACGAAAAATTTTGGAGGTAATAAAATGAATGGTTAGATGACTTCCTCGCCAGTCCAGTGATGTTCAGTTGGCAAGAGTCAAGTCATTTAAGGTCAAGTGTGAAATTGAGAATGAATAAAGTGCCAAAAATGATATAAATATATTAACATTTACATGTAGTAAATACCACAGAACTTGAATACATTTACAATACCAAAATCAAATGCATTCTATTATCTTTTCAGGTTTTCACAAGACTGAAGTCGTGTATAATTTGTCATTTGTTGAGGTAAACCAATGAGTGTTAGTAATAACAACAAAAAATATATAAAATATGGAATAAGATAAAAGACTTAATTTCTAAACTATTTAAAGTGCATGTTCATATCAACGAGAAAATGGTACTGTTTGGGTATCAATCTGATTGTAGATATATAAGGTTATTAAATCGTAAACTGGATTTTATTTAGTTGCAACTGGTCTTTATGGAAAAATAGAGCTAATGTCAATTATTATGGCAAAGATCTTTATAAGCCGGTAGATATTTTCTTTTTTATGAATTCATACAGAACTGTAAATTTGAAATAACATACTTTAAAAATAAGGCCATTGGTAAAATTACTATAAATCATACAAAATATGTATTGGATAATGAAAACCATTAATAATATATTTTTATACTCTTTGAATACTACTACAGTATGTGGTATGTCTTTTATTTGTGAACTACGCTTACATTTATTCATGATTTATGAAATGCATAATAATAATAATAATAATAATAATAACAAAAATTGTGTAAATTTTGCATGCTGAAAATGTAGATATAAATGATTGAAATATTTGTTTAGAAACTCTTGCAGGAAGATACTTGGTTCTAATCATGAAAGAATAATAAATACAAATGTTCGAAATGTTTACTGTGCAAATATTTGGCCTTTAAATTGATTGTAACAAAGTTCAAAATCCGTTTAATTGCCGTCACAAATACCAATCATTGGAACCATGTAGCTAATACTCGAGCAAATATTATACATAATAAATAAACACATTCCTATACATAGATTGAAATAAAGAGGAATGTGTTTTGATTAACCAACTATCATTTTTATCCTGCATATTCTGATATTAATGTGTTAGTAAAAACTTGAGTATATCGGATCAACGAATGTTTCGTCCCACCTGAAGCTAGCAATTTGATTTCTCTTTCAAGTATGGATATAAATGATTCTCTAGCATGGCTTTGACCTCTGTAACCCATTCGTGGTGGTGCACAGTTTCCTTTCCACCTTTGGCCTCTTCGTGCTCTTTCTATTTAATGCATTCATATATATTTTGAGAAAACTTAATCTAATAACTGATGATTAGTATTGGAAAAAGAGTTATTCATGAATTAATTTTGAGCTTCCACATAAGGTTATTCATCTTACATATTACATATTCATATTATATTATATATTCATATTATATATTCATCTTACATATTTTTTATCTTTTGTGTTAAGGTCAAGCATAGAACTATAATTTTCTGAATAATAAGTAGGTTCCTTTATAATTTGAAAAAGTAAATTATTAGCAACACAGCTATGGAAACGTTTACCCAGTTCACTATTTCGATGTGCATCATCCCAGGCTAAACAGCCATCATTAAAATCTAAAATAATAATTGAATGTGGAGATTTTTTGAGCATAATATCATAGACTGAAAATTTTCTAAAAACTCATTGGCATTATGCCTATTTCCTGGAGGTCTGTATCAACAGTCTTCTACCAAATTATATTGTAGATATAATACCATCTCATATTGGTCGGCAGAATTACGATATAAGATATCCAAATTTAATACCACAATCGGGAACACAAAAAAATTATTTCCTGAAATCATTTATACCCTCTGCAATAAAACGATGGAACGAAACTCAATTAGATATATGAAAAAGTACTACTCTTTCACTATGTAAGAAAAAATTAAAAGATATTTATAGTATTTCCACATACCCTCCTTTTCTGGATTTTGAAGGAACAGGACCCATCAACCATAGCAGAATGAGAATGGGTCTTAGTGGTTTAAATTGCCACAGAAAGAAATATAATTTTATTGATTATGATATGTGTGACCTATGCCATTTGGCTAAAGAGGACACATCTCATTTCTTTCTATATTGTCCCGCCCATACAGCTCAAACCCAGGAATTGCTTGATGGTCTTAGCAGAGAGATACCAATGGCTGTTCAAACCCATATAGAAAATTATCATAACAATAGACATATCAAATCCTTCATTAATATATTAGTAAATGGAAAAAAAAATAAGGAAATTGACAACATTATGTTTAAACATATTTTTGACTTTATCAACAATACTCAAAGATTTGTATGAATTCAGGACAAATAAAAACTTTCACCTCATTAACAATCATTATAATGCATATCATTTCGTGAGCGTATGTGCTTGTCTGATGTTTGTATTTAATGTCAAGAACACCTCGTATTTTTAATGTGTAATTGACTATAAATAAATTCAATTAAATAAATAATAAAAAAAATAAAGGTTATTCATGCGTCTTTAATTAATTTTGAGCTTCTAGACAAGGTTATCATGCGTCCACTTTAGTTTAATTGTGCCCAGCATGTGATATAAAAAAAAATATCAATATAAAATTGCACTTAAACCTAGAAATATTTGAGCTAAAAAACAATAGATGCAAATTCCAAATGCAGCAAAATGTGTGAAAACATTAAAAAAAAAAAAAAAACTCATTATTTAATAGATAAAACACACTGAAATGTTCGATAACATCGCATAATGGCGCATAGATCATACCTGGGAACAAGTGATGCGCCATGGGTGCTCTCGGTCCAGGTCTGACCGCAGGGCCGGTAGCCCCGCCGTGCATGGGCCCCCGGGGGCCCATCATGGGGTGGGGGAAGAGACCGCGTCCTCCTTGCTGTGGCCTCATCGGGCCAGGACTGAAACCGGGACGCAGCGAGATAAGTCCAGCACGTAGTTTAGTGATTCTTCAAATTACAAGATAGAAGCTAAAGGTCTTGACAAGATGTGTAATAAAAGGAGACACTGGCCACTGAGCAGTTGCGTGATCATCATATCAACTTTGAACCAGGGCCTTGCTAATAAAAGGAATAGTTCCACTTCGAAAATTTAAATGACACGGAAAGATGACTAAACCTGCTAAGTTTGAAAGTTCTATGCATATCTCTGATATAAGACAATTTTTTTTGATACTCAACACCATAAAGCTGTACCCGGCAACATAACAATCAACAACCCATAGTTGAGTACGCCATGCACTCGCCAAGACCAAAAGAAAGAACACAACTGTCCTTAAATGCTCCGCTGTGTTATAATTAGATACACATACTTTCCTTGAACAATAAACACAGTAACCTACCCTCCTTGCGGTCTTGCACCACCTCGCTGATTCCTCTGGTTGCCACGGTTACGGTTTTGTCGCTGGTTGCCCGTCAGAAACTTTTCTATTGTCTTTTCTTGTTGTATGGACACCTCTATCAGAGTAACAGAAAAAGATAGGTGTTTGAAAAACACAAGTCTTCCTTTATGATATTGAAATTTGAAACGCCAAATAGATTATGATCATATAAAAAAAATATATACATGGATATTGGCAAATTGTCATGTCTTCAACAATGCTAACTTCTATTGTTAATGGCTTCAATAGGTTTTACTCAACTTTGTTTAAAAGCCAAGTCCACCAACATCCTCAAAATAGGGTCAAATTCACGAAAATTAAATCACAGATTCTTTTTTAGCCCTAATTCAACATATTTAATTTACAAACGTTCATTCACAGCACATTCATACAGTGTACCTGTTTTATGGCAGGCAGAAGCAAACAAATGACTTAAATCTTTTAACGGATTTATTCCACAATCTTAACAAAGCATAAAGTTATCAAATTGCTTTAAAACCGTGAGATCAGTTCACTAGAACTTCAAAGAAAATCATGGAGCATTCTTGCAATCAATGGTATTTATTTCAAAACCTTTACCTAACGTGTCAGGGATCTCTCTATTTGTGTTACTCTTCAAAGATATGATATTATCTGTCGTCCGTTCAGACTTAAATCGCTCCCTGCTCTTGTCTTCGTCTTCATCCTCTGATTCATCTTCTTCATCTGAGATTTCGTGCACCTGTAAAAGAAACATCTTATTTACTTGATGGTATTAGAGGAACAAAATTATGTGAGAAAGATTAACCAGCAACAAAACAGAAAAAAACTTTTGTAAACAAATTTCTGGAGAGAAGAAAAAAAACATTCTTTCTATCAAGAACTATACATAAAGTTGGATGACTATTGTTGAAATGCACTTACCACCTGCGAATCGTCTGGTTGTGCATCCTCCTCCTCCTCTTGATCTACTTCTTGGTTCTCCTCCATTTCATCTTCAATAACAACAGTCTCCTGAAGCAAAACAATTGAAGACAATTAAAGCCAAGTTAAGCAGTAAATAGTAAGACATAAACTTCATTTGTTGTATATGATAGTGACACAGATGAAGAACAATGAACAAACTAATCTGCACATTTTTCTTTGTTTTGATGAAAGCTTGTAGTTCAAGTACAAATATGGCCAAAAATGGTACATAGAATCATTCCTCTCATGAATAGGCTCAAATTACAGCTAAACTGAAGGTAGCAACCTGTTGGTTATTGACCGGCTCATGCTGCTCTTCCCCATGCTCTGGTGCCTCTTCCTCCCCATTAGGCTCCTCATGCTCCTCATGCTCCTCTGTGGCAGCGTGGTCGCCCTCCCCATGGTCACCCTCACCGCCTCCTACTGACATCTCAGCACTGCAAAATACGGCAATGGTCGGTTATAAAAAACTATAACGCAGAACATCAGCCTGTTCAGCTCATAAGCCATATTATACAAAGCTTTTGTCAGCTACCATTACAAAACTTCCCAAACTGGTCTATTATCAAGGTAGGTGTAAGATGTACACTGGTTTATTTTACAGTTGTAATATTGATACTGTTGCTACGTAAACATAATTATTGTTATAGCTTTATTTGCAAGTTATGTATCGCTTACTCATCATCTTCCTCGACGAATATTTCCACAAACTCGTCATCGCCATTGAGAAAATCGTCGTCTCCTAAGACGTCATCTTCGGGATCTGAGGCCAGCAGTGCATCTTCATCAATCTAAAATAAATTATACATGGTACATGCAGAAAATGATCATCTTGTACAGAGGCTCAACTGAACATTCATTCAATTGAACTACAATTACGATCAAAAGACAGCAGTTTCATTTCTAAAGCACAATCACTATCAATGTAGGATAAATAGTATTAAATATTCATCATAGATATATATCTCTCAATTCAAAGATAACTTACATTTTCTCCAGGAAAAGCGTTCACTGCCCCAGTTCCGGTACCCGAGAGCAAATCCTCATCACTAAAATCAAAATGAACTCAATATTGGATAAAATGAACAAAATTAACCAGATAAAACCACTTATATTATATTTGAAAAAAAAAAACTAAAATATCATCAATATATATAGTAACTAAGTTGCATAAAAATAATATAAAAATTATTAATATTCATTTGTTAAGATTCAAAACCAATTTGAAGCACTTCCAAAATTTGAGAAGGTATAGAAGCACAATTTTACCTATCCCACCCTGCTTCGTTTGTTGTCATAATGTTTAGATTTGTTCACTTGGCATGCAAATTTTCTTTCCTTTATAGCTCCAATTAGTTAACGTTTCCAAAGTGACCAATATCACCTGAAAAAAAAAATCATTTATTATATTTCTAATTCTAAAACTTTTTAAAGGTTAGTATTAGTCAGCATTTTCCAAAGACTAGTTTCAGAATCTTCATGGTTCATCAGGGTTGAAATAAGTGGGAAAGAGCGGCAGGTCGAGTAACCCTCACTTATGCTATGTTCACAACTTCTTCCAAATAGGGTTCCAATGTACTACGCATGTGATTTTAAGCTATCTTGCCCTGACGCCCGGCTGGATATTGAACACGGCCAGCAAATGATCAGAACTCTCCAGTATCATCGGGGATGTGCCAAAAGTTTTAAATTAAAGTTAAAATTAACCAGACCATAGGATTTCATATCGGTCTAGATATACTTTGCAGATCATGTTAATATGTAGTCTTTGCATGCAATAGCTGAAAGACTACATATTAACAGGAGACCACATGCAGTGTACCATATAAACTCGATATTGGATACTTTGCAGATCGTTTAAGTATCCCATCATATCAATCAATATCAGCTGTGAATTAATAGTAAAATGCTGTTTGTATATGGTGTCTGTGAATACATAGGATAACAATAGACTAGTATTAGAATGATATCAGTCGATGTCCGAACGTACATTGGAAAACCCTGTTGTATGACACTGGAGGGTAGTTGAACTGTCCAATGTCGGAAAATGCAAAAACTATCGGTGTATTGCTGATTACCCATTATTTCCAACACCTACTAGTGAATATAGCATATTTATGCAATTATTTACATGGAAAATCCACTCATATTCAATGACGGAAAAACTCCAAAATTTGCTGCCTTGTGCCCACTGTTAGTCTTCATAGGCTGCCTGTTATAAGCGGCAACACTTCAAACTGGGCCTTGTCTGTTTCCAACATGTCATGTTTTTGCAAATTGACCATTCACGATGGTTTAAGTTATGAAACAATGTCCAATTTTCGGAAATTCGAGCAGTAAAAACGTGCTTCTTCAAATGGTGTCTCTTGCGGGCCGAAACCATGATTGGACCCACCCCAGCACCTCCTAATCATAGGGTTATATATTTATTTCATGGAAAATCCACTGCTCTCAGGGATCAGGGGGGTCTAAATATGGTTTACCAGCAGTGGCGTCTCAAAGCAGTGATATGTGGCAGTCACTGATGGTCACCAGCAGGATTGGGGGTTTCTTGCAGTTGGTCCTAAAAAAAAGTGATTATCAAGGAGGTACATGAAATGAAATCATGAAAATCTTAAAACCATGAAAATCTTAAAACAGTCGGTTTTCTTGCAGTTGGTGGTAGCTGAATATGGCATTTGTAAAGTACACATTCTGAAAGGACATGCGATTTTGCATGAAGTAAATCCATTTTAGTGTGATTTTGAAGCAGTTGAAAATGTATGACTTCTGAGGGTGTCCTAAGACACATGGAGGCCCATTTTGGCACTTCTATATGTAGCTTGTGGACATTGCAACTTTTTACAACAAATCAATTTAAGTCATTCACTCATGCAATGTTGTCAATGTTCTTATACTGCTACTATGTATCTGGTGCCCATAGCCATGATCTACTATGAGTAAACTTGTGGTAATGGGGCCTGAAAACTTTTATCTCTGTATGTGGGTGGCCAGTGAGAGGGTGTTCTGTAAGAAACGGCACACTTAATTTGGCAAGATATTTTTTCTGACTGCTGCTGCTGTCCATGGACCATGGTAGATGCGGTCTCCAGTCTCGACATGTCACTAAAATGTACGAATGTCCAGACTGCTGACCGCATCAATTGCAGCATGGACCCTGGTACTGTTGATAAGCATTCAAAGTTAATCTTGATATTTTCTTTTGAAAATGCTATATGTATCATCTATATAACTGAAGCGTCAAGCACATTGATACAAATACGAACATGGAAAGAATTTGTCAAACATGGAGTCATGTCTCATGACCTTTAATTTGACAGACCGGTTTTTTAGGATTCTATGTAAGACTAGACCCTTGGGTTTTGTACGTGAAACTGGTTTCATATCGTAGACTTTAACAGGTGTACAAAACATTTGGCCACTGTATATAAGTAGAATTGTAAAATAAAACTTAAAAAAGCAAAAAAATATTAGGCATCATATCTGACATCGGACTCTCAGGACCAAGGTTTAGGTGAATAGTTCACGAATCATATGAAACCGACGATGAATTTGACATAATGTTCGTAGGGATAAATGAAAGTATATCCTTGACACACTCACAACTATTCTCGAGAGGTTACTTGATATCGCTGCACTATCGTTTAACAACTTACAGCAGGAACATATTCGTATTTTCACAATTAATATTTCCGAATATAGCCTGCTCTCCAGGCTTGCAGGCACAGCTTCAACTAAGACCACGTGACCGCATCATACGAGGTGGTTGAACAGCATGAGTACGTTGTGAATAAATAAGGATAGTGGGGTGCAGAATCGGCCTTGAACTTTGCACTAGTACAACAACTGCAAGTGGAAAAAGCTGAGCACTTCCATTTTCAACCCGTGCAACATCACAAGATTCAACTTCTCTGAGGTGAGTAACGTATTTTACATTACAATGCATTTAGCTTCTACATGAATATGATTAGACTATAGATCTAGATCAGTGATTGTCAGTCAGCAAATTAAAAGTTGTTCATTTTTAAAAGGCTTTTAAAAATGAAAATGCAGTTATGACTGGTTATGTAATCTCCAGCCTCCATCACAGAGATGAGGCGGGGCTCAGCCACAGACAGTCACTTGATTTTTTTTTCCATTTTACTACAAGTAATATAAGTAACGATCTTGTTACTTAAAGAGACATGCACAGGTGAATTTCATGTCATTTCAACCTTTTATGCCACTTAATAGTACTTGTAACTTGCTGAACCATTTGAAAACACATATTTTTATCTATGTGCAGTGTTCCATTTCTTTTCATAATCAATGATTCTCTAATTTGCTCTCATGTACCCAACAAGTGTATCAATTTTGGAAAGCAGAACTAAACACTGACACCTTAACAGCCTTAATAAATATTTTTGGGCCGCTAATTTTGGCTGTTTGCTCAAGGGTGATAGAGGCTGCAAGTTCATGCAGTGGTCTTTTTTTGCAGGGGAGACATCAAATGACAATCAATATGGCAGTGCACTTTTTTATGGGTGTTGATGTTTTATCATAACGCATACTAATAATTGTAAAATCATAAGTTATTAGGAGCAACGTGTGCAATGTATCAAAAAACAAAATTATTAATTCAATCTATTTAAGAAGGCATTTGCTGTGCATGTCCCTTTAGCCCGGCAGATGACAAGGTATACCTGGAAGTGCCAGTTAAAGTTTTTTTTCTCTGCTAATTATTCGTGGTTAGGACCCCTATAATGATATTCTGGTGGGTCGCACTGTGCCACCCTTGAGCATTTTTCATAAAAATGGAAAATCTAATATGGCCGCCATCTCGCTATACTATATTCATAAAAGTGGCATATCTTGTTTAATAATCAACATAGAAACCTGATTCTGGTGCATTCTATTGCACTATGTTTTGGCTTGTAACAATTTGTTTTCCTTATACACTTATTCTAAAAATTATTGGAAATGGTTTAAAGTAAAATGCAGCACCTATACAAAACGTTTTGTGTGTTTAAGCAACGTAGAAATATATGCGCACTTGTGCACACAAATTTCATCATGTCTCTGAAAAATGCAGTCTTTCTGTAATTCTATTCTCTATTGAATTAGATAGAATTGTGCATGACGAACGTTTGTTAATAGGTGACATTTCTGTACATGAAATATCACGATCCGCAAGGCTATCAGAGAATATCACATAAAAAGCGGATCTTATTTCTCGGCTGATAGTCGGTAGATATAATTCGACACGACGCCGTCATTGATCCTCAGAAAGCTGACAGATCAGCGATGTGTAAATCACACGGCAACCGACTGGTTCTACCCACAACATGCACGAGTTCTCTTGAATTCTGGGAGCTATGTAAACCAACAAAACAAATCACGTGACTTGTCACGTGTTTTACAAATGCATTGTGGGATTTATTTAGACAAATATTGATAGAGATTAGATCGTTTCTTGGTTTACACCAATATCTGGTTGATTGAGACTGTATTACCTAGTGGCCGAATTTGGTACTACGATCGTACCCTAATATATTTCCATTAGAAAACCAGTGTATGTGGATCTATTGATCCTACACTGCCAACTGATTGTTTTTTGGTTGAAATTTTCGACCAGGAAGTTTGTCACTTTATTTACACAGTCTCAAAGAGCAGAAGCGGTTTAAGACACAAACAAGTATATGTATTATCATATACAATTGTAGATGAGTTGACACTGTATTATCAGTTCTCATATCTATAAATTGTGGCTATTTTAGTCAAACAAACAGAAGCACATGTCTTTACAATTCATTGTGAGTATTTTTAAATGAATACTAAGAAACTACATCGCTTTTTTGCCATGCATTGTGGGCATTTTTTTAGACTTACAACTTTGTAGCCACCTAGCAGCCAAAATCGTACTACGATATGAAAAGTTGTCCATGGAATAAAACCAAACCCAAAGTTCACACTTGACAGATCGTGTAAACACATGATATTAATGTCTCTGTGGGTCAAAACGAGCTCAAACGACTCGAAATTGCTCCCAATAACGCAATAAAACGTGGCTCACTCCAAACCCCCACTTACAGACGGCCGAACCGATGATTTGGCAAATCGGTGGAAACTTTGCGTCCGTTTGTGTTTCCTGTGGACACGGCCGGTTTCCGTGGTTACAGAGGGACAACTGTCCGACGGAACTCCGCGCAGACATCTCGCACTTTGGGGTTTGTTTTTTGATGAGAAGTAGGGAGGAGGTTTTTAGAGTTTTTAGAGTTGTACTTTTCTGGTGTATAAAAACTGAGGTGCTGTTATTTGTTTTCTAATGAGTTTTTTCCCAAGTTTGCTTGTGAATTTCAATAGTGTG
>CM032659.1:37906854-37936859 GCA_019095985.1 Streblospio benedicti | reverse complement strand
AGTTGAAAAAAAATAAATTGGGCATCAAAAAATTTTTCCGGGGTTCATTAAAAAAGGGTATTTTAAAAAAAAAATGGGCCCTTTTAAAAATTGGGACATTTTTTTTTAAATCTTTTAATTTTATGAATATTTTAAATGGAAATTTTATCCCTTCTGATAACAAAATTTAATTTACATATTAATTCTTTTTAATAAAGTACCCCCGTGTTAAAAAACCGATCCCTTTTTGGCAAAAAAATTTAAGGGACATATCATGTGTTTTTATGCAAAAAATTCAAAAAAACCCTTGATGATACAGTGAGCGAGTAAAGCCGTGTCCAGTCCATATCACCCCAAAATGAGCTCTCCTATTTCGAATTTTTTCCATTCCCCGGAACATCTTTGAACATTTCATAAAAAAATGATTTTTAGTTGTTTATCGTTTATTTCATGAAATATTTTTGTTCGAGGTATTTTTTTGTTCATTGTTTTGATTTTACAAATATTATATTAAGACGGATTTCATTGTGGCAAACTTATGTTTTTCTTTGGGTATACATTGGCAGCACAAGACATTTGCATTGGCATGTCAATTTAGCAGTGGTCTGTCTGTAAGTAGGAAGTGCAGAGCCCGTACATGAGGTAGTACGTAGACTTAAGGCCCTTCCACGCTGCTATGACTGTGCCTGACGCGATGCGACATGGCTACCAGCACAACAACATTTAACCCTTAAGAGACTTGTTTGCAAGGTATGGTATCCCTGAACAATTGGTCTCAGACAATGGAAGTCAATTTATATCTCCCGAATTCGAAGAATTGATGGCCAAAAACGGCATTAGGCATATAAAAAGTGCGCCATACCATCCCGCTACAAACGGATTAGCGGAGAGATTTGTCCAGGCATTCAAAAAGGCAATGAAAAGTGCGAATGTAACAGAAAGCACCGTTAGAATTCATTTAGACCAATTTCAATGGCATACAGAAATGCACCTCATAGTACAACTGAAGCATCTCCTGCACTCTTATTACTGGCAGACCTCTAAGATCTAGACTTGATTTACTAAGCCCACAAATTGATACAAAAGTCATCGATAAACAAACACCTCAAGTGATCAGAAGATCCTGCAAATGCAGAGAATTTGAAAACGGCGACCAAGTTTTGATTAGAATTTCCGTTCAAATCAACCAAAATGGCTGCCTGCTCAAATTAATGCTAGATTTGTACCAGTTTCATATGAAACCGACGCTAATGGTGTCCTCATACGGATCACATTTTGAGATCTGAGAAAATGACATCTACTACACAGGTACCTGAGAGGAAGTTGAACCCCGTTAAATGTTCTGGAAAATATACAAATATTCTAAATAAATACATAACAATCATGTACATTATTTAAGTACGATTTGCGTGTGTGGATGCTGAATGGTCAAGCAACATCTTTCCTGTAATGTTAAGGTTTTGAAACGATTGCCAGGATTGCGGCAGGCTTACGACGAAACGTTAACGTTGTGGCGGTGTGGACAGGCACCGTCGTTAGCAGACAGCTGTCAGATGTTTTTATACGACGTTCTCCAACGGTCACGTCATAGAGCGCCGGCCACAGTCTTAGCGGTGTGGACGGGGCTTTATAGCCAACTAGGGATCATTCACAAATGACGTCATCCCGGGGGGGGGGGGTTAGTGAAAGATGACGAACGGTGACAGGGGGCAGGGGGGGTGTCTAGCACTTGGATGATGTCACCTTATGAAAAAGGTTCTAGTTATTCAACAGTATTTGAACTTAATTTCTGACATGTTAAGTGAGTTGTGTACTATCTACCACATTGCCTTGTTCGCTTTATGTCCTCAATACATTTGTAAAATTATGTCTAAATTATGGACATTTATATATTTATATATTTAAATGTATTTATATCATCGCACAGTTAAATCATTGTTAAATGTCATCGCGAAACCTTGTTGCACGGGGTAGGGGGGGCAAAGATGACTTCACTTACCAGGAGGGAGGGGGGGGGGGTTGCTGCAAAGATGACGAATGGTGACAAGGGGGAGAGGGGGTAAAAAAGACCAAAAATCATGTGACGTCATTTGTGAACGATCCCCTAGCTTCCTCTGATATTATTTACTGCCTCCACGTCCTCCGTGATGACAGCACGTCGCTATTAGCACAGATGGTTCACTGAGACAGCAAGGTGTCAAGTGAGGCGTACGCATTTCAAAAGCCTCACGGGGGGGCTATATGTCAGGTAGTGCGGGTGTCATTTCTAAGGGTAACCTTTTTAGACATCTCAGGTAAAGTGATGGGTCTAAATTTTGTGATTTTAGTATAGCTATGGGTCTAAATTTTGTTAGGAGAGACCCCCCCCCCCCGGGGCATTTCATAATGGCTGATATGCGGGAGCACGTTACACTCTCCCCCTTAAGGAAGAAGCTTAGGACCAGAGGTAACAAAACGTTCACGTTTTTATTGCATGTTTTCTGAAATTCCTGGCATGCTGGTGATTTATTTGCTACACAAGAAAACACAAAAAAGACCAAGAATAACCAAATAACGATGACTAACTGTTGAAACAAGACCACCTCTATAATAAGACCAGGGTTCATATTCTCAAAGCCCCATAAAGCAGTGTTCACACTTCAGCAAAACTAGTTGCAGGTCCATTTGGTCTGCTGGTTTAAAAAGTTGCAGGCCCGACCAACAAGTTGCAGGTTCAATTATGTGAGCACTGCAGCCCTGTACGTAGTGTACAGGGTTTGGCAGCATACTCAAACGGAGTTATCTATAATATTTTGGGTGAAAACAGTGCATTCTGGTGCATTATTATGATAAAAAGGATATATATGTGTACGCCTTGCTTGTATAGATGCCAGTCCTTCACAATATGGTTGCTGTGAGTACCAAAGGCATGAAGCTAGAGGAGTTTGAGAAATTTTAGTATGCATACCCGGTACATTCTTGTGGTACAGGAGCCACGTTTAGACCCTGTAAAATGTGTGTATTTCATAGAACTAGTATATTCTAAATGTACTGGTTTATTATTTCTTTTCACACACTGCACATTTGAAGACTTACATATTATTTGATGTGATAGCTGATAGTGAAAGATGTTCATAGATTACACAAGATATCGGATTGAGTATTCGTACAAGTAGT
Source organism: Streblospio benedicti (assembly GCA_019095985.1). Classification (NCBI taxonomy): domain Eukaryota; kingdom Metazoa; phylum Annelida; class Polychaeta; order Spionida; family Spionidae; genus Streblospio; species Streblospio benedicti. Next base: position 37,933,724 of record CM032659.1, on the reverse strand, counting down.
CATAGACCTCTATATAGTCGTAGACTCTAAAGCCCAATAGTCGCTGGGTCCATTCATATCTAATAAGTATTGTGACGCACTTGTAATATTTCTGGACATTGTCACTATAATAAGAAATATATAAACGGAAAAAAACAACGTGTAAGGTGAAATGGTGAGTGCAACGTGACTCATTATTCAAAAATATAATAATCTATCCAGATAAACTTTTGCAACATAATGATTTTTTATTAAAGTACATGTAGATATATAATCAATTATTATCAATTCATTTTACAGATATTTCAAGTGTAGATATGTATCTTTTATATATTCTCATAACAAGAATCAAACACTTTTTGAAGAATACTTGTAAAGATATTAACTATGAGTCATGTGAGATTGCTGTTTGCAAAATCAAACGAGAGCACTTAGAAGTTAGAGCATTGTGGTGGTAGAAACTTGATCTTGAAGTTTTGGTTCATTCAAAACTTACAAGCGTCGTTGGTAATATGCTCATAAAACAACAAGCATTATCTATTTGATAGTATGTTGTCATGACAACAAAAGAAGTAGTGTCAATTTGATGAAAACACAATGTCTGTATATAAGTTTATTGACATCCAATGCAGGATAAGCCTACGTTATTATAAGGGTTAAAAGTAAGAGTTCTACAGATGTAGTGTTACATCAATATTCTAGCATTGCATATTTTGTTAATGAATACACAGGAGTAAAACCTTAAAACACAAAAATCTACATGTAAATAATAGGTAATTCAGTCCCATTAATTTAACAAAAAAACACATCTAGGCAGTTAAAATTCCAGTAATCCTCCTCGGTTAACGCCGGTCTTAGAGAGGTAAATAAATGGATTCTAAATTGAGCAAATTTAGTGAGCCTCATAACAAAAGGAAAACGTCCTCTATAATTCCATCATCACACATTTTACAGAAGGGCTCACTATTGTCTTCATCATAATCATTTAAGGTGATTATGTTACAATTGCGTATACAATTTTGTCACAGTAATTGATGTTTTTACACATTGTGCCAATCTATACCAAACATAATCAGATGAACTATTTACAACATTTCTCAATGCATATGATTTAGTATATAATCTTAATTCAAACCTCCATATCATACATTTTCTATCATTTATTATGTTATTTACAAATCTTTGCCATGGTTGCCTTCCAGGAATCACACCACAGTCAATAATCATTTTGAACAATATTGTACCTCGACAATACGTGGACGATCTGTGGTACTGGACTGTTACCAATACTCTGTTTTCTATACAAGAGACAATAAAACCTTTTCAAGAAAAACAATTCTATAGACACTGAGAAATCCATTAGTTTAGTCTACTGTGTCCCATACAGTCCTACGCCCCACATGGTGGTGGCCACCACTCCGGGCAGAGACCTTTGTACTGCACAATCCCGCCCACTTCTACAAACAGCTCGTACAGAGGCTGGAAGGAAGCAGACAGTAGACTTAGTACATACTTATTTATAGAGTGGAATCCCTGGAGTATGTTGACACCGCTGTAGTCATCATTGCCCACAACTGATACCTTGTCTAAGGCAGAGGAGAGTTTGCTGAAGAGAGCTGTGATGTGAGGGAGTGAAGACGTGTGGTTTAGTGCCGCCTCCAGGCTGCTGCCAAACGCCAGTGGGTAGGATGAGGAGCTGGGTGCGCCTAGTACTAGCAGCTGGTTGAGCACCTGCAGTATTCCCTGTGCAATACCCGTTTTCTTGTAAGAATCTGACCACGACCATATGACGTCCCAGACCGGAGCTAAATCCTGCTTGCTGATGTTGGTCACCAGGTTGTAGATCTCAATGATCAGACTCATGTTTCTGCTCGCACTGTTCGGTTGGGGACATCCAGATGTGACTCGCTCCCAGCAGGAGTTCAGTTCTGCAATGTTTGTGACAAAATTTGGCATGACGTTGTGAAGGTTTGAGTAAGGAGGAAGTCTTGTGTGGAACATGATGAGGCAAGTGGCTCCCTCTATGTAGATGTTGTGGTCGTGACATGGTGATAGATCAGACTTCTTCTGGTGACTGAGCCACTTGTCTAGCCGCGATATCCGCATCACCTGCTCCAGAACATCCTCATACTCAGTACAGAGGCTCGTGGTCCAGTTGTACAGGCCGTCAGTGTGTCTGTCATATGTATCCTGAACATCAGTCAGCTCACTGTCAATATCCTTGACAATCACACAGTACCTGCTCATCATGTTGTCAGTGAGGTATGTCCGATATTTATACAGATCACAGTACACGGCACTGAGTGCCTTGTACACGGGGTCGTGAGGGTCGCTGTACTGATGGTTCGGCTCCCACAGACTCAGCCCAGCACCACCAGTGTAGCGCAGGATAGCGTCTGCTAAGAAAGCTCTCTCCCGGCCAAGGTAGATCCGTGGTGAATAATCCTCGTGTGTTAGCATGATCGCATTCACATATGGACACTGGCGATACTTGCGGTACATGTCGGCCATGTTGATGAAGGGTTCATGGGGTCCGTGGTGAGTCGTGTTGTACGTGCACCAGAAATCTGCTGTCATCTCAGTCACATCTTGATATCCTTTTGTGATGTGTTACTCTACTCTTGGATACGCCTTTTTCACGTTGTCTTTACACAGCTTCAGTTTGTATCTGGATTTACACACACCATGGTATGTACCAATGTTATCTTGATACAGACCCACAAACTCATCATAACAGTATAAGTATTCCCTGACACCATCGTCAATGCTTCTCTTGTGCATCATATTGTGCTTTACACCGGACCTGCCAATATTTCTACAATCCACATAAAACACACAGAGTGAGAGAATTATCATGTTCATTAGAATCGCCATTTGGAGATATTTGTTTGACAAATTTGAATGCTATATTATATCCAAACCGGCCTTAACCAAATAAAGTTATGTTTAAGCGGTTTGAACCGGTCTATCTTACTTCCTCTTTCTGCGCCTTGTTATATCAGAGGCAGTTTCCGCTTGGTTGATCACACAGCACAAGAAAACATGCTGCATAATATTTGAATAGAACAGTAAAAACTATGTATCGAGTGAAAGTACAGTAGAACCTTGGTATCTTGATATTGCTTCTCTGGAATTTTCTGTTATTTGGGGGTTAGTTTCATTTCCTCTCAAGCATATTATGTAAGACATCAGTAAGGTAAGTTTAATGTGGTGGAGGATGTTACATTTTCTATCGCCGCCCATGCAAAAGGCACAGTAACCTTATACAGTGGAACCTCTAAATAATATACATGAGACTCACTTCAAGTGGTCTCAGTGGACAGGTTGTCTCTGTATGGAGGTTCACGGTGGTCTCTATATGAAGGCTTGGGACCACAACAAATGGTCTGATTATAGAAGTGGTCCGTGTATAGAGATGGTCTTATCTAGATAAAAACGAAATCAGGTGAGAAATCACATGTTGAGAATATCAACTCGGCGATAATAGGGGTTCGGAACATTGGAAACTGAGTTTATGATTGAAAAGGTCCCACTCTAAGGTGTGCTGAAAGTGATATCCGTCCCAGCTGGACAAAATAACACACAGGCCCTTTTCCCCATGGCTGGTGATGTGTGGTTTTACACACACTACTTTGGGCAAGAGGAGACCAATAGTCTTTAAATTACTAAGATGTATTATTTGGAGGCTCTTCTCATGTTGTGGCTACTGTCTTTTCCACCATTTCAGAAAATTTCCAAAGTTTCAAAAGTTAGAAAGATTAAGCCATTCTTAGATTTTGTTTTATTTTTAGATAGTGTAAAACTAGAAATGTTTGCGCACGATTTAATTTGCAAATTTCTTGGGTTGGTGCAAAAACGCAAAATTAGATAGTCAACAAAAATTAATAGCCTAAGGAAAGTAGGTCCAGGACGGACCAAAATCGCAACATTAAATAATCACAAAATAATTTTTAGATGAAAATCACAAATTTTAATTTTCTTTTATTCTTTGTTCTATTTCTGGTAACTTCAAAGTTCTAATTTTCTTAATTTGGCAACTTTCTTGATCACGATTCCTGAATTCTACCCCTAATATAAATAAAGCACTTCACACAGGGCCCTTAGGTCACACACATCCCGTATGTTTTTTTGAAAAAGTAGATAGCATCCAAACAAGTACCAAATAATATTACTACCTTGAACACAATAGGTTTCCCTGTGCCAAAGTTTGAAAAGAAAATTTCTAGTAAGACAAACGAACATAAACATGTTTCATAACAAAATACACCATAGATCATGTAATTGTTACGACTCATAAAAGTAGTATTTATCTCATGAAAATATAAGTAAGTAGCTTCATTTTGACACCTCAAACACTTTTGTTTGTTCATTAATAGCTGTGGTAGATCTACGATTGTTTAAACAAAAATTATACAAGATGGGTGTGAAGTGCTCTAGATTGAAACGTTTTAAGTATAAAGAAACAATTAATGCATCATTTTGCTGCAAATGATGCGTGCTATCAGAATAAAACATAATTAAGCAAATTAATCTTATGAGCATAAAGCTAATTAATATAAAAATCTAGCATGAAATTCAATAATTTCAATTTTTGTATTTCAATTTTTGAGTTTGTTATGACTATATTTATTGAGTAATAATATTTTTTGTGTATTTGCCATTGGACAGTGGAAAAAAACATGATTATTGGTGTCCAAAAGGACGTCAGATAGGACTGTCAAGACTCACGGTTTTTGACCATGAAATCAGCATTACAGCAAGTTCTGTGATTAGTTTTGAAAAACAAGCTTATTATTCACTAATTAGTTTGCTTAGTTTAGAGTGAACTGAAACAATGTACATATAAATGTAATGGTATTCTTCATTGTCAGGTTGCCGGTTCGTCAAAATGTTGCATAAAATTGTAAAATTTGAGCTTAAAATTGATTTACTTTTTAATATTAAACATTTTTTATATTGGGCCAGTGAATGTTGGGTCTGGCTAGCTGCATTCAGTGTCATCTCGCCCGACTGTCTTGCTGAAAATTCAGACTTAGTCGACCCTTGTTATGGGGGTGGTCTTTTTATGCAGATGGTCTATGTATACCACTGGTCTCTATATAGAGGTGATCTCATTATAGAGGTGGTCTCATTATAGTGGTCTCTTTATATAGGTGGTAAATTTATGGACGTCATCTCTACAGATGTGGACTTTAGCTGATGTTGTCTCTTTAAACAGGTGGTCTCATTATAGATGTGGTCTCTATATAGAGGTGTTCTCTTTATAGAGGTGGTCTGTTTTTACTGATCACATTATTATGACACTGAGGCTCTTCACCAAGCAAGGAATTGAATGTGTGACGTAAAAAATTTCTTTTAGAACGGAGGACAAATTATCAATGAAAAAGGTTAAATTTGAAATAAAACACTTCAAGGGTATAAAATTTTGTCATATAATATAATTGAATTATAACATTGAACAGAGTTATCCAAAACTTTGTAATATTATCACATATTTTGAATCAGTGTACAATGGCAAACCACGGTGATATGCAAATAAAGTCAACTGAGAAATCATTCAGCCAAAGTGATGCTCTAAAATCACAAAAAGGAATACAGAGTGGTGAGAAACGTTATGAATGTAGTCAATGTGGCAAGTGTTTTAGTACGAGAAGCAACATGACCAGCCATAGAAGAATTCACACGGGGGAGAAAAAATATCATAGAGGAAATCTAACAGATCATATGAAAACTCATACTGGGGAGAAAGAACATCAGTGTACAGTGTGTGAGAAATTATTCAGGCGAAGTGACATTCTGAAAATCCACATGAGAACTCACTCTGGGGAGAAACCTTTTGAGTGTAGTAAATGTGGCAAGTGTTTTCGTGTTAGTAGCACCTTGACCAGCCACATGGGAATCCACACTGGGGAGAAAGAACATCAGTGTCCACTGTGTGAGAAATCATTCAGACACAGTGGAAGTCTGACAATACACATGAGAACTCACTCTGGGGAGAAACCTTTTGAGTGTAGTCAATGTGGCAAGTGTTTTAGTGACAGAAGCACCTTGACCAGCCACATGAGAATCCACACTGGTGAGAAAGGACATCAGTGTTCAGTGTGTGAGAAATCATTCAGTCGAAGTGGAACCCTGAAAAACCACTTAAGAACCCACACCGGTGAAAAACCTTATGAGTGTAGTCAATGTGGCAAGTGTTTTAGTCAAAGTAACCTCTTGACCAGGCACATGAGAATCCACACTGGAGAGAAAGAACATCAGTGTACAGTTTGTAAGAAATCATTCAGCCAAAGTGATCATCTGAAAACCCACAAGAGAACTCACACCGGTAAAAAACCTTATGGTTGTGGAGTTTGTGATAAAAGTTTCTCTCGCAAGGATCATGTTGTTATACATATGCGCTCTCACACAGAAGAAAAACCATACAAGTGCAATCAGTGTGGGAAAAGTTTTTCTCAAAGTTCTAACCTGAAGATCCACAAACGCATACACACTGGTGAGAAGCCATTTTACTGCCATATTTGTCACAAATCATTCACACAAGTAGGAAACTTGAAAAAGCACCATATGAATGTACATGCCCAGAAGTGAGCTGTTATTACTCAACATCATCTTTTCCTTAATTGTGTTTGGATACTTGGATAGTGTGGATACTTTCTAACTCCTTGGCAAATTTGAAGTTCAAAATGTCAATTAATTCTGAACCAATTAGTTAAAGACGTCCTGTTGAAATATCTAAATAACAAACCTATAACTTTTTAATGGAGCAATGTATATATGTATATATCTCCGATTGCTATTTTTCTATACACTTAATGAATGGTCATCATTTAATAGCCCAGTTTAATATTCTGTGGATATTCTGCAATGAACCGTCACACTGGAAACCTACATCAATGTGTTTTTGGAAATACTATGTGTCATGAAATTTTTTTGAAAATGATTGTAAACTTAATCATTTTTGTTGATCGGATATAATTCTTTGTACAGAATAGAACATTAAAGAAAAAATATTAAAAATCTACAATTTGTGTTGTTATTATTAGAGTTGGGGCGAGATTAGTTTTAATCGATTAATCAATCAGAATTTGTGTAATTTAGTTTAGTTTTAGTTAATCAACAGATTCAACACACTTAAAAATTTCAGGTTAGTTTAGTTTAATCATAAATTTTCATTTTAATCATGATTAGTTTTGATTTTAAAAACATTCTCCAAAACATGTTGTCACATATAACTCTCACAGGGCGTAATTTATAGCCAATAGACGTAATTTAATGTTAGTTTTTTTTTGTTTTGTTTTTTATGAATAACGTACAGTAGTTCAGAATAATAACAAATTAATAATATGGAAGATGAGTCTAATAATAGACTGCAGAAATGACAGAACTTCCTGCGAGGCACAATTACACATAAATAAAGCGTCTACATATTCACAGAATTTACAATATAGTAAAATAATTACAAAATATGTACACTAGACTTTTACATCAAAGATTACATACATAATATGGGTAACATCATGTCTTTGCTACATCTGTGGCAGATTTTACCAAATATTTAATGGTAATCATTCTGTAAATTTCCCCACTGGAATCATCTTAATTGATGCAAAGCATTTTTTTTCCAATATGCACACCGTACACAATTTGTATAAACTCATACTTGTTTAAACTAAATATAGCACCAATACTGATATACATAAAATAATAACTAATAAAAACTATCTTCTACAAAAATGTAGAAAATCCCACAGTAGTTTTTGTATTTGCTTCTATGATTAATTTAAAAAATCTGACCTGAGAGATATATTAAAGTATATAAACAACATTTCAGCAAAAATACTAGAAAAAAATAAACGATATTGCACATAGCAGCCATTTCATTTGAACCAACAGATAATTGGCATGACTACATGTTTGTTACATTTAAACAGATGCTAGAAATTCTAGGAATTGCAATCACAGTGAGTATTTTCATTATCAAATCCCCATTAACATGAACCATGCGATTCCACAAGTCCGTTTCTAAGCAAAATCAGATCTGGCTCTAAGTTAAGTCCCACTTTTCAAATTGCTACACTATTGTAGAGTCAAAACATGTGACTAGTATTATTTGGTAATACTTGTAAATCATAGCTCCAACTTTTAGGATTAACCATCAGCAGTTTCTTTGCCTCGGACAAAGCTCCCTTCAATCTCTGCTATCGCTGCATCATCTCAACCACTTTTTGTCTACGTTTGCTTAATGCTCTCAACTCCTCCTCCTTTCTTCCATCCTCTCCATGTCCTCGCTGTCGTACACCTGGATCTCGATAGGCTCGGCGTCCACGTCGGCCGCGGCCCACACGCGCCGCGTGTCCACCCAGGCACGGGCGACCCTGCAATAGGCGGCACTGGTTGTTGTTGACTGGCTTGGGGTGCTAGAGTTGACTGTTGCTGTACCTCTTGCTGTAATGCTAGCTCCTGTGGTGGTTGGTGTGGTTGCTGGTGTTGTACTTGTGGTGGTGGTGTCAGAGTCGAAGGGGGTGGGTGCTGTTGCTGCTGTTCCCTTTGCTGTTGTAGGTGTCGTTGCTGCTGCTGTTGTTGTTTAGGATATTGTAATGGGTCAGCATCGGGGAACGGACCAGTGTACAACATGCCATTGATAAGCAGCTTTCCGTTTCTAAATTTTACTCTTAGGCCTTTTTGTCGTGCTTGTGTCATTACTGGTTGCAGCCTTCTTTTAAGAGCGGAATCTCCACTGGTCAAGTCATCTATTATAAAGTATTGCTCTTTATCTAATTCTACACCTTTCTGTCTAATAATGTCAATTTTTGCTCTCATTGAATCTACTTTAAAGCATATATGTCGAGGTTTGTTTCTTCCATGTTGGTTCATAAAACCCTTCTTTCCTGTTCTGTGAGCATCAATGACAATACTATCATCACATGCAAACGTTGTTTTTATTATTGATTTGACCACCACAAAACAATCTTCTTGGTCACTTTCTTGGTATCCCACGATTCTCATATATTAATTCGCTCAAGTCTATTTGCCTCCTCCTGAAGTTCTTGTATCAGTCTCCTATTGTCGATATTCGTTGTGTGAAGATCAGAGATTGCCTTCTTATTATCCAATGTTTGGGCTTTTGTGTCACGTAATTGCAATTCAATGTTTTCGACTTTGTTTGTAATCAGTGCAATTTCCTTGTCTACTTTGCTGCTTAGATTATTTATTTATTTGACCATGTTATTTGTTGTTTCTTTAGGTCTATGTATACCGCTGGTCTCTATATAGAGGTGGTCTCATTATAGAGGTGATCTCATTATAGTGGTCTCTTTATATAGGTGGTAAATTCATGGACGTCATCTCTACAGATGTGGACTTCAGCTGATGTGGTCTCTTTAAACAGGTGATCTCATTATAGATGTGCATTGATACCTTCCAAGTGCTGTGCAATATGTTACAGCACTTTAGTGGTGCATTGGGTGCTTGGGTCAATATTCCCAATATTCCCTAATGCCTGATTTTCATAATCCTCTGAGTCCGAAATCGAGGACATAGAAATGGTGGCCATATTTCTCTTCTTTCTTTCTTCAGGTGTTGTACTAATTGTTCTATTTCTTTTCTTTTTCCTTGGCATTTTTTGATATCCAACATATTAAAAGATTCACCACACTTTTACAATTATTCCAGTGTATATATTGTCTTCATACACATAGTATATCCATGATTATTTTTGCAATTTATTAGGAGCAAACAACCTGTCTTCGCACGTTGCTACTTGACCTAATTCTCCTCCTTATCAGTGTAGATGGTCTAAAAGTGACCAATGTGATGTAATTGGGTTAATGGCTTGCAAGCTCTCTTTAAGTTCAGCCATAGAAGTAAGGCAATTTCCTGTGAGTTTTAATTTTCCTATGGCTTTACTTCAGATACAATAATTAGTTTCTATTGACCATACAATTAGCAGTTTCTTTGATTCTGCCTTGAAATAGATTGCTTACCATTCTTGGTTCAGTCAAAGGATGGTAGATTGAGTGTTTTCATTTTATGATGTAGTGCTTATCAAAGAGATATTGCCTACTTCAGACTAGTAGGAAATTTCAGGGTGTTGTTTTCTTCTATTCTATGCATGTATAAAAATGCTATTTGGTGAATTGAAAACTATACTTCAGAAACAAAGCCTTTGTTTAATCTGTATGTCACCATCATATAAATGCTTAACACCTGATTTGGTTTCCATTTGAATGTTCACAATTATTTCATTTCGTAAATTCATCATTTGCACAATTTAGTTTAGTTTTAGTTAATCAATTGATCATTTAGTTTATTCTAGTTTAATCATAACATTTGCCCGAGTCACTTTACTTTAGTTTAATGATGAAAATTGTCATTTAGTTTAGTTTAGTTTTAATAAAAATAATAGTTGCCCCAACTCTGGACTTATTATCAAATTTTTAGTCCTCTGTCCCACCACCCAGACACATGACACAGAATAGAGCAGATGTCTTGTAGCTTCAAGTCGCACATTCACCAATAGACGGCACCCAGGTCTACTTGTACTGACAGGGATCTACGTTAAGATATAAATCTACTTGTCCGTTGGACAAGCAGAGGTCTAAGTTCACTTGTCCGACAATCAAATGCACTTCTCCGCACAAAATATTCACCCAGTAAAACTAGTGGCACATCACTTAGTTCTTTGGCTTCTTTCACTGTGACATTGATAAATAAATGTCACAGTGCTGGGGTGCATCAGTACTGTTGATGCAATGTACGTACGTTGTGTCTACGTTTCTACCATGCTACAGAAATGACCGGTCACACACAAATTTAAGGTATTTTACAAAAAAGTGCTGCAATTACAAATATTATACCAAAGTGCATGCATACATATTATTGATGGTCTGAAATCTTGGCTTTTTTCAATGTACTTGCTTACCTACTTTGAATGTAAAACCAATCAAACGTTTGTCCAAACAACATAGGCATTTCAAAAACAGCTGGACGTGGACATATTTAAGAATAATTTCGATGTTAACATTTGAACTGGGTGTCTGTGGTTAATGGTGATAATGTTTGTGAAATGTTCTAAAATTAAAATAACCCAATTAAAGTGGGAGAAATAGGGTATTGAATTATTTTTGAATGTAAGATAAGGAAATATTTCATTTGTGTGCAGTTGTCACAGGTCTTCTTCGCTCTGCACACGTCGAGCTGAGACAACTCCACGAAGTAAGACCTCTCCTTATCTCACATTTAAACCCCTTTAATGTGTCAAACCAATTTGTTTGAATTGATAATCAGGTAAAGAGGATCCAACTGAACTGGTATCGATATACTTAGTATGAGTATAGGCCGTTGACGTCAAAATTGATATTTCGAAAACTGTATAACAATTGCCTAGAGTGTCCCTTTAAAAAAAAAGTTTAGCGGTTCCTTTAAATCAGACATCAGCAGTTGTAAAAATGGCGGATATTTCAGTTGACGAGACCGATATTTCCAAATTAAAGGTAATTATGTGAAGGTTGTGTGGCATTTTCACCAAGAAACTAGTGGAAACAATTGTCACATATTTAATGTTTGGAATAAAATCAATATAAGTGGGCTTTTAATTGAAGGCAATACCTAATTTTGAATGATAAATTCGCAACACGCTCGCGTCATGTGGTGCACCGGGTCCATTGATCTGGGTAGCGTGATGGTTGACGGAATTTGATATTCGAGATTTGACAGGCATACATTTACACAATTCTAGCGATTGGACTGTAGATTTAGTTTAATCAACTTCTACCGTTTACGGTAACCTAAATGTGTGCAGACTCATGCGTGCTTTTCGAGGAAAGTACATTTAAATTACAATAGTTAGCTACACTGGGATAAAATTGAAAAAAATTATATATTTTTTTTATTTAAAAAAAATCTACATCTCATGAGAACCATTTTTTTATCAAAAAAAGATCACCAAAATCCGACAAGAATTGACAGTTAAATTATTAGCATTTCTTTGTCTTTTTTTTTTTTTTTTTTTTTTTGTACAAATTTTATGAGACATGATTTTCCCATTTACCCATGTTAAACGCATTTCAAAATCTGCAGAAAAGTGCGACGTTTTCTTGTTGCAAAAACAGGTAAAAAGGTGCAGCAGCGTACACAGCTGAGAGAGCTGCTAGAGGATTATGTACCATCTTGATCCCTTCGTTCTGCATTAAAGGGCCTGCTCCGTATCCCAGAGAGACATAATACTAGTACAAAGTGGAGAGACTTTGCTCACTGTGGGCCTGTAGAATGGAATAAGCTCCCTAAAGTCATCAGGGACAGTGATAGCATTAACATTTTTATACGTAGACTCAAAACTTACCTCTTCCGTATTGTTTTTAGTAATTAGTAGCTGGTAGCTAGTGTTAACACCTCACATATGCTTTATTATCTGTTTGTGATGTGATATTCAGGGCTCTCAATAACTGCCGGCTACCGGCAATATGTCCGACTTCTTTCATAGAATTGCTTTGCCACCCTAGATTTATATTACATGCACCAGATTTTGCTAAATCTCCATTAATTCGATTTATTTGACAAAACCAGTGATTTTATAAAATTTCTTTCATGTTTCATGATTTTATTTTCATAGTTTAGTTGGCACAGGTACAGGTCTGATCATCTAGCCTGAGAATGAGATCTAGCCTGTGTCAAACCGCGTCACATTGTTACTTGTGATAATGCAGCGTGTAGTTTAGACACTCGCTACTCGCCACAGGCAAGTGTAAATTCCCACTAGCGAGTATGACTTCAAAACTACTCGCCAGGACTAGCGAGTGTAATTTTGTTATCTTTTTATAAGTTTTTCACACAAAATTACTCGATATTGATTGATTGAGGTTGTGTTATCGTTTGTACATGGGCGCAGCCATTTTTAAATGTACATCGGCGTTGTGTCTTTTACTTGTCCGCGTGTCGTAGGAGCTCTATTCGGCGCGACCACATTACACAATAAGATGCATTAACAATGGGCTCAAACTTACTTTCGTTTTCTCGTTGCGCGGGCTCGACATTTGAACTACTGAGCATGCGCATTGACGCCCGGAAATATGCATGTGTATATTTTTCTTACTGCAAAATAAGTAAGTTATTTCTATTTTCTGGCAATAGATTGATTGAATAACGTTACTAATAGATCATACATCGCTATATTTGAGAATGACAATCAACAAATGCGATGTTCAATCGATTTCACACCGAGATCATGGCAACACGTCACGACTTGGCGATGATGCAGATCTAGTAAACACGTGATTGAACTTTCTTTCATAATAAACCATATGTAAATTATGACATATACGCCCAGGAAAGTTACGTTTGGTGAAATTACCGTGTCTACAAGTGTTTATTCATACCATCATTTATGATAAGAGTCATTAAATTTGACAACATCTTTGGCGAGTGTGAATTCAGTATGGCGAGTGTAAATTGAAAGTCACTCGCCACACTTGGCGAGTCCTAATCTAACGCTTCGTATCGAGGCTGTGCTGTACCCGGACCCTACTTTTGACATCATGTCAAAAAGACAATCAAACAAGCAATTTCAGCCTCAGATCGCCCAATTTCTTAGATTTTTCAAGCCCCCTAACGACCCCCCAAAAGCTGGGCCCCCCTGCCTGCTTCTTTTCTGAATAAGCCTGCTTCTTTAAAAGTTATTGAGAGCCCTGATATTGATTCTTGCATGCAAGTAATTTATTTATATTTATTTGTCTAAACGCCTTAGAACACTTAGAATAAGGCACTCTATAAGTCATATTATTATTATTATTTTTTATTATTACTCACAAAATTTAAGATGGGTTTTTAAAATTTTTGCTGTGTTTTGACTATTGTATCAATTTGTGTAAAAATAAAGTATGTTACAGAAAAATGTATTTGTTATGGCGCATGTCTCAAAACCAAGGCGAACCTCCAGTGACCATGCATCATTCTTAAGCTTATGTTCGCCGGATCAAACTAGATTTGACCTTTATATATATATATATATCATTTGAAAGAAGGGAAAATAAGGCTTAAGAAAATGAAAGCAAATCCAGACATTTGCAAAAAATATAATTCCAAATAGTGAAAAAATCATGCAATCAACACTTTGGTCGTGAATTCAGAGGGGAGGGTTTCCAATTTTAGAAAATTGCAGTCGTGATATGGTTCTACATACGATTTTACGACAATTAAAATCAAAATGGAGCACATTCTCACATTTTATGAGGGGAACAAACCATCTTCAAAAACACAAGTCAGAAATCTTGCTTTTAGGGATAGCCCGCGCCGAAACTGGGTTATAAGACAATGCGTTAGCGAGAACAGAAGTGTTTGTAGTTAAATGCCCATAGCTTTCCAAGTAATTGCAGGTTTTTACTCAAATTTTACCAAGTTGTTCGGAAACGCCTATGGAACGCGTTTTTGCACAAAGATATGTAAAAATTTAAATCATGTGAGTAGGATAGGGCGATTTTCATGAACATCTTATATTTTGAAATCTTGTCCCACATGGTAAATATTGATTGCGTAGCTACAATAGTTACAATCTTTATGATTTTGACACAGCCCAAATTTTCCAAGAAAGCCCTAGGCTGGTCCGTTGTGCCATATTTTGACATTTTTGGGGTAGCCTGTAAAGCCATGGACGACCGTTGATTCGAAGCCAGGATCTCCCTTCTGTACCTGCACCCCGAACCTTTGTAACCTGTCAGGCGTGCACCAAGTCACATGAGGGAGAGGTCATGGTGCACTGGGCCACTTTCAGGGTTGCCACAGACCCTTGATTCCTTGAAAAACCCTTAAATTTGAAAGTGGCCAATGTGGAAATACCCTTAAATTTTGGAAATTTGGCTGACCTTAAGGTGATGCAATGGAAGAAAAGGGTTTGCCGAAAATGTCAATAGAGTCGCTACTAGGACCCTTAAATCTGGCTAAAAACCCTGGAAAAAGAATGCAGAGTTGAAAATATGTGGCAACCCTGACTTTGTTCACAATGTATGCAATGAACCTTAAGGTGATGCTCAGGCAAAAAGAAAATCTTGTGAATCCTTGGCTTAAGAAAATCTTGACGACGAAGGTAAACACTTCTGTTGAGTTTTATATCACTCTCCAATGATTGCTTGAAATTCATGTTAAAGATTTTAAATCGATATTGTGTTTAGAGTTAGTAAGAATATTTCAGTACTTGAATATATCTCTCCTGAATTTAGCATATTGGTATTTAATGCAAATGATCTGGCTTCTAATTATTCTTATATTTTTTTATTTGGAAAATAAGCTTGTTTGTTTAAAATGAAGAAAAATGTAGGTGAACATTTACATCAATTATTTCTCGGCTTTCAGGTTTCCGCACTGCTATGTCCTCAAGTAAATGTATTTACAAAAAATTATGTTATTTCTCAAGGCTTTGCCATGTTTTAATTACATTTACACATTTTCTGTTACCTTTTTATTTCTAGTCTATACACATTTTGATTTGAACTGCTTTATTCTCTTTACTTTTAAAAATATTGACTAATGAGGTATTATTTTTGCTTCAGTTGATGAATCGGCAATTGACGACATACTGGATGTAAGTTTAAGGCAGACATTTTTCATGATTTTTTCAAAAATCATGTATACCATCGTATACCATTTCCCTCATTAAATGTCTCAACTCATTAAATATTCAGGTTTCAACTTCTTACTTAAATAAATGCATATTATATACTTGTTTCTTTAGAGTAATAAGTTATATTTTAGGTTATAAGTAATATTTTAGATAATAATAGCAATCTTAGTATCTAGAACAACTATTTGATTTTTCCATGTTTGCATTGTGTTTAAAAACTATTTAACTCTTGCATTTGATGGACATCAATATTTAAAAGTTTTTAACTTTATATTAGAATTTATAGGCACAATTTATAGATTTAAACAAGCTTTGTTAACATTTATTAAAAAATATACCTTTCTCCATATTATTATTGAAATAAAAGTGCCATTTTCTTCTGCAGGAATCTGATGAAGAGAAAGTCGAAGAGAAAACCAACGGGACGACTGCTGCTGTGACAGAGGAAACGAAACCAGAAGAACCCAGCAAAAAGGAACCTGCAAAGCCAGCCGCCAAAACGATGTATGAGTAACGCACATTGGATCATATTTAAAGTTTGATAATTTATTTTAGAATTTAAATTGTATTTTATGTGTGATAATCTGGCTAGTAGATTCTAGTATTCAATTATTCATAGTGCATATTTATATGAAAATTCTCTTCTCAGGGAAAAGATCACTTTTGATGCACCAGCGGCAAAAGCTGCTGATTCTTCAAAATCTGCCGAAGACGTAAGTTCCAATAATAATGTTATTTTAGTATAACAATTTTGATAGAAAAAATAGGAGGATCAAATATGTTGGAAAATTTGTTTGTCCAAAAAATACAGCTCACCAATCTTGGGCAGGCAACGAAATTTGATCTTGAACTGTGTTTCTGATCATGTATTTTTAAACATTTTAAATTGATGCACTCAAGATATCGAATGTCTATGTCAGTATTCGTTTTAACTACATTATGATTCGACATAATTTCTATGATGTTTGATTCTAAAATGTTTCTAAACACATCTTTCAATTTTGATTTCATTCATGGATTTCCGTTCAGCAAACCAATCACTTTTGTATTAAAAGATTGATATGAAAATTAATCAACCAATTATTCCTACCTACCACGCCACCAATGCTATGAGATTTCATTGATATTTAGTCAACTCCTATCTTTAGTTTCTTGAAAAGTTTCTAAAGATTTTAACTTTTTTTTTTCCTTTTTTTTCAAATGGTGAAAATATATCAAGCTTCAAGCTTACCAAATTATATTTTCATGATCAAAGTTACTTTGAATACCATATTTTGGCAGACGTGCATTCTAGGACATGAAAGAATTGTTGTTGTTATTGTAGAAAAAGTTGGAGCGTGCCAAGCGATTCGGTTTGTCCACAGCCAACGAGGACACCAAAAAACAGTTGAGAGCTGAAAGGTTCAAACTCAGTGGAATATGTTTATCATAATTCATTGATAGCCTTGGGTTTCGTCAACCCAAAAGTTTGACTTAAATGATTCTTAAAATATAAATGAAATTACCATAAGTAATTAATGTAATGTTTTTGCCCATTTAGTGTGTGATTAGTTAAATCTAATGGATCTAGATGCTGACATCTAACGTATTTGATTAAACTTATGTGTTGTTAGTTTACCTTAATTCTATCACACTGAAACAAATCCTACTTTTCCGTGACTAAAATTCTCTACCATGAAAACCGCTGATAGAGTTAAAACCTTTATATTGTGATAGAAAGGTACTTCTACAAATATTAGATCACAAAATGATCAACTCAATGATGCCCTCTGCTACCACAGCTTTGAAGATAAACTCAAATTTACTCATGGTCAAGATGAATCAAACAGCCATCTTAAAAAATTTGAAACATTTGCTGCTTCAATGGGTACTAGGTTAATATTATCTATAATGTATAGCTTTTTTCCCAACTGTATTCTTGTTAAATTTGAAATTTCATTTTTAAAAAGAATACAGTTGAAAAATGAAACCATACACTATAAATAATGAGATCTACTGCTGTAGGCCAAATATATAGAATATTTGATAAAATATCCTTGAATGAGTTCATCGTGTTGGTAATTATGTAAATTTATTATTTTCATCTTTCACAACACAAAAATCTTCTAACCGTTTGACAGTCGTCTGCTTCTGCAGACATTTTCAAAAACGCTGACTGCGCATGTCAGGGGCACGGCGCCCATCAATCATGACCTGACATGCGCAGTCAGCGTTTTTGAAAATGTCTGCTGAAGCAGACAAAACTGTCAAAGGGTTAGGAAAATTTTTGTATTGTGAAAGATAAAAATAATAAATTTATTTGATGAAATGTTACTGACCATTGGCTGTTTGCGGCCAGGTTCGGCACCAAGTCCTCCGAGGCGTCTGACTCCGCGGTGGTGGCTTCCAGCGGAGTGATCAATGTGGATGTCGACAAGCTGAAAAAACGCGCAGAACGCTTCGGGACAGTCACCTCCACCACACTGTCAAAGGTTAGGTCGATTGCACGATTTACCGGTATAGGTACTACAGATGACCTTGTAAATGTCTCTTGGCACAGGGTTTCTGCGGATCCCTAAAAATTCTTAAAATATCTTTTTTTGGGGGAGTGAAAATAATAGCTATGAAAAAGCTTTATTTTGCTTGAAATAGTCTTAAATATAAAGGTCTTGACTTATTTTTTTCATTTTTCATAGTTATTTATTTTTTATTTTTCTTTTATTTTTATGCATGATTATACTACCTTCGATAAGAACACTTAGAAAGTAGAATGCATGCAATTGGAGTTGTCAAAGGTTAGTTTCATTTTGATATGTGGTTTAGTATTTTTCTGTAGTATTTTGGGGACTTATTTTATTTTTTAGAATTCCATAAATAAAGAATATTTTAGGGTAGTTAGAAGTAGTTATACCATACTGTCAAAGGTAAGTCTCATTTTGATATCTATATAAGAGTCTTCTCGTGCAGTGAACATGTGGTCTCATTTTTTATTTTATGTTCTATCTTCTTTGTTGTTCAACTATCAAATTAGCTAAATATCAAATTACAAATTAAAATTTCTTAAACAGAATAATATTTTGCACACTTTGTAGGTGCCTTTTCAGTGTGGAAAGGCACCTAAGAAGTGTGCGAAATATATTCTGTTTAAGAAATTTTAATTTGTAATTTGATATTTAGCTAATTTGATATTTGAACAACAAAGAAGATAGAATGTAAAATAAAAAATGATTTTGACATCTGGTTCAGACTTTTTCTGTAGTGTTTTGGGGACTTATTTTATTTTTTAGAATTCTATAAATAAAGAATAATTTAGATAAGTTAGAAGTAGTTATTCTTTATTTATGGAATTCTGAAAAATAATATAAGTGTTCAAAACACTACAGAAAAAGACTAGAGCAGTGCACACCCATCCCGTAGGTCACACCCATCCTGTATGTTTTTTTGAAAAAATATGTAGTATCCTAACAAGTACCAAAAGATATTGCTACTTTGAACACTATAGTTTTCCCGGCGCCAAAGTGTAAAAAGAAAATTTCTAGTAAGATCTAATGTAAATAAACATGTTCAAATCCCATATTATCGCCACCTACGGGATGTGTGTGCACACGTTATTTCATAACAAAATGCATCATAGATCATGTAACTTTAATGAACTATTAAAATTGTATTTATCTTACGAAAATGCAAGTAAGTAGCTTCCTCTTGACACCTTTAAATAAACGCTATTGTTGGTTCATTCAAAGCTGTGCTACGATGGTTTAAACAAAAAAATATACGGGATGGGTGTGAGATGCTCTAAACCAGATATCAAAATGAGACCATCTGTAATATCCAAAGTAAAACAACTTTCTTATAAAGTTCAGGTCGCTTGCACTTATAATTGAAAAGTCTGCGGACCCTTATTTTGTTTGTGGGGAAAATAAAAGCTATTAAAAAGTTTTGTTTTGCTTGAAATAGTCGTAAAATGTTTTGATTTATCTTTTTCATTGTTTATAGTTATTTTAATATTTATTTTTATGCATGTTTATACTAGCTTTGACAAAAACGCTTGTTAAAGCAGAATGCATATACTAGGCGTTGCATGGTTTGATTTTTGTGAGGTCATACATTGTATTTTGCTTCCATGGAGGTCGTAAGTAGGTGTAAAAAGATCTTATTTTGGTTCCCTAAAAAGTTCAAACACCCAGTTTAACTGAGAAGTATTTCTGATGTAAAAAATAAAATCTATTTATTTTAATCTATATTTTTATATTTTAGATGTATTATTGTTTTTGCAATGTTTTTTATATTGCCTTTGATAATAATTCTTATGAGATAACATGCATGCGCGTTGAGTTGCAAGGTAAAAGGTCTTATTTAATTTTTTCGTAAGGATAGGGCTTAAATGGGTTTTAAAAAGTTCTTATTTTGCTTCCCTAAAAAGCTGCCGACAAAGGAATTCTCTTATTTTAACTAGTCTCAATCGCACCGTTGTTTCAGGCTGACACTGATGAGAAGAAGAAGGCTCGCGCCGAGCGATTCGGGCTTACAGCATCGTCACCCGCGGCAACCAAGACAGGCGCCGCCACCAGTGTGAGTGCAGCGATATGTGTGGCTCCCAGTGCTTGTGAAATTCATTTTCTGCATTCTCTCTCACACATTTTTCTAAGAAGCATATTTCTACCAAGGTAGACTTAGCTAGACAGGTTTTACAGCTCAAATCATCATTTAACGACACTTTATATCAATATCAACCTGTTAGCAGCCCACTGCTTGGGATGGTGGTTTCATTCTGGTCTCACAACCTTGGAGTCGTGAGTTTGAGTCCCGCCCGGTCCTCTTGATGTAGTTAAATGGAAGCTTAAGGTTGTACAACCTGTGTTCAGCTATTCTATCGTGGTAGAAATATGCTTGGTAGAACGATGTGAGATAGAATGCAGAAAATGAGTGTAAGCATGTTGTTATTTTTAGATCATTACCAGTTATTACTATTAGCATTCACCAAACAAATATTTATTTTTACTCTCTCAGATAGTTTTGTCCATTACGTCCCATTATAAGGTGAAATACATGTGTTACCTTCAACTTGGAGATAGACGTAAATTTAGATGTTACCAATAATTTGAGCACGACATCTAAGGTATATTGACATTTTGACTTCAAAAACATTGGACTTAAAAACGTTAATCGAGTGTAGGTTAGTGGTATTGGCTAAAATGTAGCTCAATAAAATGGGGTGAAATTGAACAGTTTTTTTTTTTAGGGGCAGGTAGTTGTGAACCCTGAATGTAGCTGTTATTATTAAAAAAAATTGTCATGATTTAGGATTTAGATGCCGCTAGGATTTCTTCATACCTGTGCACTTTCGTTTACAGACTTGGTATCAGTATGGTTTATGGTTGACTGAATTGAAGTTCATTGCTCGAAATTGATAAAAATTCCAAGTTGATAAAATTACTAGAGTTGTAATATCAGCTCTTTATGATTTTAATTTTGTAATATATTTTCTTTCTCACTGCTTTATTTATCAAACAAATCAAAGTAACAAAATATTTTGAACTAGTTTCGAGATCTGCTGTCTCCTTTTCAATAAAAACAAATGAAAATGATTGTTTTTATTAAAAAGAAGACTGCAGATCTCGAAATTAGTTAAAAATATTTTATTACTTTGATTTGTTTATTTGATAAATAAAGCAGTGAGAAAGAAAATATATTACAAAATGAGACCTTATGCTGCATACCAGATCCACTCAATTTTACAGTATGATTTTAATATTTTGATACTCCTTGCCTTGTAATATTCTTGCCCCTGAAATGGGGTAGCACTATATTTCTATTTGAAACACTTGAATTCAATGTTGTTAATTTGTGTAGCTGTTGTCTAAGAAGTTTTTTTTTCTGTATAACATTGTATAACAAGATTTGTAAATAGATCCATAGGATATCTATTTTATAGGATTTCTTTTTTAGATGGTTGATTGACTAATTTTGAGATAAATTTATTTAAATTTACTTTATTAATATTTTCGGATATTTTTCCATGTCCATCATCTGACACTTCTGTCTCCAGGCGGCAGCACGTGACAAACACTGAGTAAATTCCTGGTGACAGAAGTCTCAGACGTTGGACATGGAAAAATGTCCGAAAATATCAAAACAATAAGTCAAAATAGATTTTTCTCAAAATCAGCCAATCAATCCATTTTTACATCAGATTGTACATTTTGTACATTGCTTACTGTACATTTATTCTAGCTCCCAAATGCAGACAAACTAAAGCAACGAGCAGAACGTTTCGGCACCATCACGTCTACTGCTTTAGTGAAGGTAGTAACAACACAGACGTTATAGAATGTAGCGCCTTTTCAAGTTGGTTTTAGTTTGAAACATTTTACTTTTTGAGACGTTCTATCATTTTCGTGTAATGATACAAGTGTCCCATGAATTAAAATGGATTCAGTGTTGTCAAACGTTTTGGTTCAGTTACATTTTGGATGTACTCCAGGACCGTGAAGTTTTTGCTGATGAATTCATCATCATCTAATTGTTTTTATTTTTTTTTGGTGCTGTGTTTCAGAATGCTGAAGCGGAGAAGTTGAAGCAGCGAGCGGAGAGATTTGGTGCCGTTGTTGCTCCAGCTCTAGCAAAGGTGATGTTTTTTTTCTCTATCTAACAGATTGCTACTAAATACTGAAAGAAAGTTGATAAACCGTTTTTTGTAAGTCTTATTTGGGCTTTTCAGTAGTTTATGGTTTTGGAACTCAATTATCTATTTTCGTGCAAAATCTAGATCTAATAATATTATATGCATAACATTGTACTGTATACATTTATTTATTTTTTTCTAATTTTGTAAAACCATTAAATAACGTGAAACCAATAAGTTAGATTACAATATTTTTTGACATATTTGTTGAATTTACAATTTGAGCTGCAGCAGTTCTCATGATCACTATATTGTCTGTTCTCTGCTGTTATGTTGAATTATTCCAAAAGCGAAGATGAAAGTTGAAAATATTAGTTTATTTAACGTTTTCGCTGCTCAAGCACCCTCTTCAGATATACAGTCAAACAAATTTTTAAACATGAACATTGATTAATAAATGATAAAATGTTTATTAATTTTTTAATCAATGTTCATGTTTAAAAAAATTGTTTGACTGTATATCTGAAGAGGGTGCTTGAGCACCTAAAACGTTAAATAAACTAATATTTTCAACTTTCGTCTTCGTTTTTGGAATAATTCAACATAACAGCAGAGAACAGACGATATATAGTGATCATAATATTTTCTAACAATTTTCATGTACAGTTATATGATGGCTGTACTTATTTTAATGTTAGTTTGCTGATGATTTTCTTGAATTAAAATTGTACATACAATGAAGTATAGTAGAAATTGTTATGTTTAATCTGGATCGATAACAGTAAAATGCTGGAGAAAACTAAAATATCCTCAAAAGTTTTATTTACTAGTAAAAACTAAAATATCTTCAAAACTTTTATTTACTAGTAAATAAAAGTTTTGTGTATATTTTAGTTTTGTCATTGTATGGTAAGAAAGAAAAATGTACAATATGTTTTTCTCATTGCTTCATCTATGTAAACTTGTATGTATTTATACATGTTAATATCTGAAATTCTATAACTTTTATAATTTTTCGGCTGTATTATTGAAATTTTTTAAGTGCATTAATTTTAACTTCATTATTTTTTTTTTAATTAAAAAAATGAATAAAAGAACAAAAATTAATAAAGTCAAAATTCATGCATTTAAAAGAGACCATTTTAACTTTCAAAAACAGCAATAGACCAGAAAAATAAAACTATCGTTTGTAGAATGAAACAAAAAATATCTGAAATAAATAAACAACACTGATTTCTGTGGTTTCAGACAGAAGAGCAGAAGCCACAGAAGCTTAACCCCAAGTTTGGGGTGATCACGGGATAAATAAATTCTAATGTGTTTTTCCTAAGTTTGCTTGTGAATTCAATTGTAATCTCTCTCTGTGGTCTATAGCAAGCAAGTTCCTAAATAAACAACACTGAGTTACATATTATATGATATTTATTCTATACAACTAGATTATGTATTCATGAAAACAGATGTTTCATATGGCATCTGCCATATTTCTTCAGTATTGTGACGTATGACGTCATGACACAACCCAAAGATGTCTGTTTTCATGATACATTATCCAATTGTATAGAGTAAATATCATATAATATATATTAATCTGGATGTCTATCTTCACGTTATTAACACCGAATCACGCGGTTTCAGACGGAGGAGCAGGAAGGCCAAGTTCGGAGTGATCACGGGACCGGACGGAGATGTGGACGCCGCCAAGAAAAAGCGCGCCGAGAGATTCGGTCTCAGCGCGTAGACGGCCGCATCTAACGCTGAACGTGAGCGAACGAGTCGGGAGGGAGCGCGATTTTTGGTTCAGTGGTTCTCAATGTTTTACATACGATGATACAGTGAATGAACAATGGAACAGTAAATAAGGGAAAAAGTTAACAATGGAAAGTTTTCCAATCCATTACTTTTAAATGATGTTAGTAAATTATGCAGTAAATGACATAAATCATCTACAATGGAAGGAATTTTGACTGAAAATCGAGTGCCCTTGTTGGTGCACTGTAATTGAAATTTACATAAGTTGCTTTTAACTTGAAATTTTTAGTAAATTAAGTACTTAGGAAATATATTCCATAATTGTCAATCAAAATTCTGTTTAATGGCATCGTATCCCAAAGTAAAATAATTAAAAGTATAGTCAATGATATTCAGTTATATTTGATATTTGTGTGTGAAATTTTGAGAACCACATTCTTGAAAAATGCGTTGATAACGGATTCGTATTCACTCGTCTAGATGTGGACATTAGGTAGATTGAGGATGGTGATGTGACAGAGACTGGAATTCACGGAAACTGCCTCATTCTGCCGAGTCACTTTGTTTACATTTCATCAATGTATTCACGGGATATTGTTGTCTTCAAAAATAGAATATCAATGTAATTTTTGTGTATCATTGTCTTTAAAGAATAAGTTGAATGTTTTGTTTTCAAATTAGTCACAAAAATCATGTGATTAATCTAAATACTGACATGAATGAAATACTGTTTGGTAGCCTGTTTAAGTTTTAAAACAATTCTGTTTTGAATGCAAAGTTTGACAAAACTGTTCAAGGAAAATAGTGTTGTAGAAGTTTACAATATTTCATGTGGGAGTAAATGTCTGTAGGTTTTGTTTCAAACTGTTTTAAGTTTTGTGTAATGGCCTGTACATATTATCAGCAATTTTAATTTGTAAGAGTATTTTATTTAATAAAAATAAGTAATCTTTTGTATATCAAATTTATTTTTTACTCAATGGAATGAATTTCATTTGACAAAAATGCTTAACATGCCCTATAACTGTACTTTGAAATCTTATTACACAAAATCTTTTTACGAAAACATGCATAGGTAATTTTCCACAGAATGTCAATCATTTGAGCAAGAAACAAATAAGAATTACTGAATTAACAGACAAATTCTGTGGTTAAACCTTTACATTCGACATCAACAAACATGCAAAAAAAATAAAGCAATGTATTGATAATCATAAACATTGTCCCTTTGAAAACTTGTATAAAACATTCAATGGTGGGATTTAGAAATATGCAAAACATATGCTTTCTTTGGAGTCTTCCTGCAGAAATTTTACCGTATTTAAAATTATGGCAAAAAGTTAAAAAAAAACAAGGATATACAAAAATTTTAAATTATCAATACAAGCTTATTTAAACTTAACATGCTTTCATTTCAAATAATAAATCTCAATACAAGCTTCATTTAAACTTAACATGCGTTCAATTCAAGTAATATTAAAATGAACAAAACAAAGATTTATTTGCAAGAGTCTGATTTTGTCACACCTATCACGGAAAACACTGGACTGAGAAAAAACACTTAAATCATCAGAATTCAAGCCCATTTTTTCATTCATACAAGAAAGTTGTAAATCATGACGACTTTGTACTATTCCTAGATTTGTGTTATGAACAAAAAATGAAAATTCAAAAAGTGCATAGTGAAACTGTATTAAATAAATATCTGTTTTAAGATGCTACGTAATATTTCAGCTATACAACAAACAATATGAGGTATTACAAGAGATATGTTAAAGTATACCATAGCATATCAACAAACTTACAAACATTAAATAGCAAACAGTCTTACAATCGTACAAACCAATATAACCACATTTTCATGCCAAAACGTAATAATAATACAAATGTTAAATATTGCAACATTTTTCTTGCGACACTTGAATACAAAAATATACTTTATCAAGTTTGATTCAAACACAATCATGCTGTTGGACCTGTTTAACTTCATGGAGAATAAATAAAGGAAATAACAATGTTACTAATAAAATCACTGCTAACTATCTGTTTCAGACAACTCGAAATTTTTATTTCCTCCATTTAAGTTCAAGCAAAACAGGTCCAACTGTAAATAATACACGTATTTTGACTGATATGCACGATTTATGGCACTGAAGCTGGATTTCACATCAACTTAACAACACATTGCCGACAATATCACATTTTGCGCTAATAAGGGATTTTTGCCTCAGCGTTACACACACACACACACACACACACATTAAATTGAACCTCAAATAACTGCAAGAGTTGCAAGAAAATATCATGGAATGATAAAAGTGTAATAAATGCAGACGACAAAACAATATGTAAACATACGGTGAAAGCAAGAGTTTGGTTAAGATAGGGTCAGACAATCCTGAATATTGAGGCTGAATCAGTCGTGGTGTTCTCATAAACATTACTGATTTGCCCATTGTCTAGTCACAAATGTAGTTTTAACATGTAGAATCACCTTTTTAGGCACATATTTCTCATGCAAGATGAACATTGGGATCTGTCTGACCGAGACTTTAATGATACTGATATATTTCTCAGCTGGTTAATACAGGTACACACAAAATAATACAATGGCAATGCCTGGGAAAAAATCCTCACCATATACATATGGACTATAGAACCGTCTATCTCAAATTGTGATTAGTTGAATTGATAGATAACTCGAGAAAACCCTTCTTTTTAGTATTAACCTATCTGACAACCCCAAATTATCATTCTACCTTTTATGTACCAAAATGTACTGTGACTTAAACAAGCAATTGACTATAATCTTAAAATACTGACTGCACCAACATGAAAATATAATATTGCACCGTTACTTCTTCACATCCACTGTTGAAACCTATAGATTACCAAACCTCTAGCACCAAGTGTATAGAACTA
>CM032659.1:37872169-37900197 GCA_019095985.1 Streblospio benedicti | reverse complement strand
TATTGAGGTCTATAGCAAATTTATATCTACACCAGGTCAGTGGGTGGCATTGCTGTCTCTTTCTCCACCAATCATGTTAATAATTTGCATGTTAACGTAAACAAGCTCTAGAACTTTCACACCTTTTAATTACTTATACAAATTCATTCACACAGAGAAGACAAACTGGTAAATATATAAACAAACAAACAAATATAGAACAAAACAAAAGATTAACATTACACATTTAAACAATAATCAAAATATTGTACCTTCTACAAAAAAAGCATGCCTATGGAAAAAATCCATTTATAAAAAATGTTGCATGAACAAGTAGACAAGTATAAATGGTGATGAGATAATATTCAAAATCATCTTATACATTATTACAGATACTTGACAATGGGTTTAAAATAATGCATGTGTATTTCCTAATAATCTATATCAGTTTACCACCCCCTGTTTTACGTGAACGCACTGTGGACTAACAATGCCGCTGCCGAGGTTGACACTTACATGCAATGACCTGGTTGGCCCCCGCCACTGCAGCCAGACCGACGTGGTGGTGGTTGATGCAGCATCGTCCTGGTCAGCAGAGGTGGAGGGAGCGGAGACTGCAGTGTCTGTGGCGTCAGCGTCGGCGGAGTGGTGATGGCAACAGAGGATTCAGCCTGCGGAGCGGCCGTCACTGCTTGTGAGCGTTCTCCAATTCATTCATCCTCTGCAGTGGCATCATTGCCGCCATCACCACAGTCTGCACGCTGTCTGCTGTTTACCTGTTAAACAACACAGAATTGATATGATATTATTGGAGTAACAAGACATGAGTTCCCGTTGAAAGCTCAATGTATTTAATTGGACTATTATCCCGTTTAAAATAAATAATTATGTATGTATGTCTACGTTCGTGCACATACTACGTAATAAACAACGTAATACGTTCCTGCACTAGTTTGATAAGAGGTTCCTTTATCCTGGATTTAATAGACATACACACTTAATTATTTATTTTAAACAGGATAATAGTCCAATTAAATACATTGAGCTTTCAACAGGAACTCCTGTCTTGTTCACAATGACGTCACAATTCGTCACTGTACGCGCGGGAAAGTCCCCAGCTGGGTCAGCACGTTGGTCCATATGTGTCTCACTGGATAAGACTAAGATTCTGTGTGTTGAACCCAAGTATTTTGAAAGAGGAGTCGAGGAGTCAAGGAAGCCATTCAGATCAGAAAACTGAAGCCATCCCTGAACAGGGATGGGGGGGAGACATAGACTACCGGACATATGGACCAACGTGCTGACCCACCAGCTGGGGGACTTTCCCACGCGTACAGTGACGACTCGTGACGTCATTGTGAACAAGACAGGAGTTCCTGTTGAAAGCTCAATGTATTTAATTGGACTATTATCCCGTTTAAAATAAATAATTATGTATGTATGTCTACGTTCGTGCACATACTACGTAACGTAACAACGTAACAACGTGTACGTACTCTCCGCCGAGCTCCCGGAACCACCGGCCGCCCAGGGAGCCGCAGCTGAAGCCGCGGTGGCGGCGGTTGCCACGGCGACGGCGCAGGATTGGTCCGGCTGACGCGGGCTCTGGAAGTACACACAGCACACATAGAAACGTAATTGTTCATAGACCCAATTTACTGTTATTGAGGTCCATAGCTAATTTATATCTATGCCAGGTCGTTGGTGGCATTATTGTCTCTCTCCACCAATCATGTTGACAGAACTGATGTGAGTGTTTTCCCTGTTAGCAGCTATGGTCCCAGGTACTACATCCAGATGTTGATGCTCAAGGCCACGCCCAATAAGGAGGGCCAGGTCTTGCACACTGAGCGCTACAGCCTTTGCCATGCCAGGCTGAACCAGTGTCACTGACTTCCGGTCATGCCCGGTGGCAAAACGGATCTCACGTTATGTCCAGGCATTGGTGGCATGCTTACCCCACTATTATCCCACTATATCTTTCTCAACTCCCTGAGGAGCATACAACATGTCGCAACCAGTACAGACGTACGTATCAATCACGTTAGTGTTCACTCACATGACCTGTAACTATTTAGCAGTGTGCAACCTGCTTGACACGAGTTTATTCAGCATCATGGGTATATTGTAGCACTAGATGACATGTCTTAATGAGGTCATGTGCCTATGTTTAATTTAAAGATATTTCATTTTGTTAATGGAATTGGATTCTGATTGGCAAAAATGCAACATGACATATACATGTATGTATACTCCCATGTTCACACAGAGAAGAAACATAGTAAATATACAAAGAAATACAAACATAATGTAGAACAAAACAAAAGATTAACATAACACATTTAAACAATAATCAAATTATTGTACCTTCTGCAAGAAGAGCATGTCTATGGAAAAATCCATTCATAAAAATGACATATGAGCAAGTAAACACGTATAAATGATCATGAGATAATATTCAAAATCTTATACATTACTACAAATACTTTACAATGGGTTTTAATTATTGCAGATATATTTCCTAATAATTTATATCTGTTTCGCACCCCCTGTTTTACGTGAACGCCTGTGTGTTACACTAGACTAAACAGTAAGCAATGCCACTGCCGGCACTAGGACACTTACGTGCGATCATTTGGTTGGCGCCCGCCACAGCAGCCAAACCAGCGTGAATTCGGGCATCGTCCCCGTGGGTGAACAGGTCCTGGGGTGCCACCTGGTGGAAGGGAAAGGCAACTGTTAAAGTATGGACAACTGTATACATATATATTCCCCAAGTTTGCTTGTGAATTCAATTCTACCCTCACTGTTATGGCAAGCAAGCTCCTACCACGGTATTGACATAGCTGAAGACACAGCTTCCATCTGATTATATCAAGTGGCCCTGACGGGACTCAAGCCCATGACCCCAAGGTTGTGAGACCAGAATTATACCATCATCCCAAGCAGCTTGCTGTTTAAAGGTTACTCAGACGAACCGATGTCTCTGTAACCCCCAGCGTGCATACTTGGTCAGTTATCATTCTGGTCTCAAGCTCTAGAGTCGTGTGTTCGAGTCCCGCCGGGGCCACTTGATGCAATCAAATGGAAGCTGTGTCTTTAGCTATGTCAATGTAGTGTGTAGGAGCTTGCTTGGGAGCTTGTTCGGGATGGCAGTGAGAGTAGAATTGCAAGTATTAAAGTGTTGTGTATGACATGGTCTCAGAGTTTTCTATTATTCTTCTTACCATGCATGCTCCAATGCATAGTACAAACGTATCTACTATTGCTCGTGTTTAAAAACAATAAACAAGAGCCTTGAAAAACTCCAAACTGTTGATATCACCGTATAAGGCAGGAGTCTGTACATGCAAAATAACATACATAAAACAGCAGTTCTTAGAATTCCTTCCTTCTTAAAGTGTAATATGGCTTATGATCTTGATGCTACAGCACTGTTCTTGAAATGTGTTCACATGTACTTGATATAGCAATGCTTGAAAATGGAATAGGTGACTGATACGCACAATTGGAATGGAATTAAAAAACTATTTCCACTATAGAGTAGTCAAACTCTCTACGTAACTTACATGCATTGCGGGGTTGAGGTGAATTGGTGGGGGCATGTGGAGCACTGCAGGGACGGCGGGCGCTGCAAGGTTGAAGGCCACGCGGCGAGCCCTGGAGGTGGTTGACACAGCATCGTCAGAGGTTGTGATGGAGATGATGGAATCGTCAGAGTCAGTGGAGATGATGGAGATGATGTGGTCTGAGGCAGTGAAAGCAAGCGAGACGGATGATGAAGTGCCATCAGCGACACCAGCTGAGGCTGAGGTGGAAGGTGTGACATCGTTGTCATCGTTGTCAAAGGCAACGGAGATGGATGATGAAGCGATGAAGGTGGATGGAACCTCAACGTCAGTGGGGGTGGAGGTGGAAGGGGCGTCAACGTCAGTGGAGGTGGAGGGGACATCAGCGTTCTGCCTGCAAAATACCATCAATTCTACTTTTTCAGACATAAATTACAGACAACCCTCTCGTATCTCTGACACGTAAAAGTCATCCTATATGTTAATGTACACGTAGGTTGGATTTTAAAAAATGCAAGTTAGAATCAATAAGTAAATCCCAACACTGTCATCCATGCTATAGAAACTTGCTGATAACTTATTTGAACATCAGCAACTGCATCTTTAAGATATCATCATCAGTATGTTCAAAACCATCTTGATTATCATCTTTTCAGCATAATCTTCATAATTTTATCAATTTAAGCTGTTGCTATTTAAATGTGTTTTTATATAATCTATGTCAACATTATCAATAGTAAGCTCGTCCTGCCTGATGGGGTGGATGGAGTCGACCACATCCACCGTTCGGCACAGGCCGCGGGCCCAGTCGCGGGCCTTCTCAAAGCTGCAACATAAAACATATCAAACTAAATAACAAACAAACAAACAAACAAACAAACACATAACAATACTCCTGTCCCGTGAAGTGGCTTCTCAAAGCTGGAACACAAACCGTACCAAACTAAAAAGAAATGCTAACAAAAACAACAAAAACAAAAACACAACAATACTTCTGTGACTTGAAGTGACCTCTTACACAACCATGTTCATATTATCTGTGACCTGTAACAGAGTAGAAGAATATAAAGAACAGTACAAAAAGTTTTAAATCTGCTCCCACCATATCATATTAAAACAGAACAGATTATGAAGTCAAACAGGTACGAAATTTTATTAAAATCACAAATCTTCGCATCTTCAATGCTTTCTCAAGTGAAAAATGTTATTATTTTTATATTATAAGTAACATTTTTCATTTGAGAAAGCTTTGAAGATGCAAAAATTTGTGATTTTGATAAGATTCGGTACCTTTTTGACTTTATGATTTGCTTGTTTTAAAATAGACAAGATGCGTTTTTGATGAGCTGCCACTAAAAAGAAACGTATGAAAACTCTAAGGATGCATTATGTTTTCACACAAAAGCATGAAAAAGTAAAACCACATTTCCGTTTATATACCCCCCCCCCCTCAAACCACGACAAACCTGACCCCAGGCTCTGCTGTGGTTGTGTTGTGTTCATCGCATTATTAATAAAGAGCAATTTAATTAGAATATACGTAATTACACTATACAAATAGGAATACTTACACCCAGATGGGCATTATTAATATAAAAATACAGACACAGTAAGCATATCAAATATATTATCTTTAGAAAATCACATAGAATAAGTTTGTCGTCTACTAGCTTGCTGATAATTGCAATGAACTGACGTTCAACGTAACTGTACGAACGTTAAACGTGCAGAATTGTTAGCTCTTTCCTGGTACTGCTTTTGGATGTAAACGCACAACGTAGCCTCAATCTATCAGGGATTATGCATCAGAAGCAGAGATAATCTGGCAACAACCACTTTATGGCCAAGTTGATAGAGACTACGACACCCTTGTACGAGCGCATTGAGTTCAATTTATTTCGTATTGATACAATATCTACGAATTCGTCATCTACAATACGATGCTATACATTGCTCAATGTAGTTAGATCTTATAGACGCGTATACCTAAACGGACGGATAAATTATTGATAAATTACGATGTATTATACACCAGGGGGGGTGGGGGTGGGGAGACTTGCATTGTCAGGGTTAGTACGGATGTGCCTCCAAAATGGGTTACTTTTTCACTCTTCTGGTATAGACATGACCCCTTATTTTCCCTTTTCGGTATAGACATGACCCCTTATTTTAACATTCTTTGGTATAGAAATGAATCCACGGTTATGTTAAATAATATATAAGTATTTTCAAGTGGTATAGAAATGGGTCCATTTTTTGCTCATAGCTGGATAGGTACCATATTTTTGCCCGCGGAGGAACTACCGTACCTACTTTCAGGTAGAGCCACCCCCACCCCCACCCCCAGGATTATACAGCATGCAAAGCGAAACTAAATTTTAATTACGAAATATAAGGTTTTTTGGTTCCATTAGAATTTCTTACATATAAAATTAAAGAAAATTCGCTGTCCACTAGTGACTAGTAGGTAGACATCATCTTGATATCAACTTGATATCAACAATAAATCCATTTTCCTCCTGAGAAGGTAGCCAATTTAGACTACCAATAATCCAATATATTCAATTGATAGATACATCAAAAAGCAAGAAAACTTGCCATTAGTCGTTCACGAATCAACTCCAGTCTCGATCAACCTAGCCCTGTGTTCACCAGGGTAAAGATGTTCGAGTAACTTGAGATGGAGGCATAGTCCGTCGATTCAAATGTTTTTCATTTTAAAATTGAATTTGTGGAACTAAGATTAGTGGTTTATTTAATAGGTATGTATCAACACTATTCACGTATAATTAGATTGCACATACTATATTGAACACACTTCAAACTCTTCAACGAGTTCATAAAGCAGGTGTTAATTTTGTCGTCATGTTGTGGGTAACTCCCGACCTTTGTTGTTGTTTTGAATAACAACACTATACTAGAGCTCTCGTTCAACCTGAAGGAGGCTAAAAACGTCTTAAAACCTCTCTTTAGATGTATAGAGTACATATTGGCATGTCATAAAACCAGCGCAGACGTGCTAATCAACCAAATTAGCGTTCACTCATCTGACCTGTACCTATTTAACGTGTAGGTACCACGGAACAGTGTGCAACCTATTAGAGGTAGGTTTGCTCAACATCCACCATCAGACCCGGCCGGGAATCGAACCCACGACTTTCTGGTCACGAGTCCGACTGCCTGTCCACTCGGCCACGGAAGCACACACTACAGTAGCAGCGGGGTGGACTCGGTGATGATATGGCAAAGAACAACAATGTCTCTCAGTGGCTTGACTCAGACTCACAAGAGCGGGCCAATCCACAGCCCTTGACCCTGTGCGACTTCCGTGCGCCAGAGATACGCCGGTAATATGATGACAAAATCCGACAAGCGTTTACTTTAATACAGGGATTATAGGTGTGTTTAAGTGTTGATATCCAAAAAGAATATGGGAAACACACGTCCGTCGTGGGCCCGCTACATTTACGTTATCATCCGTCAAGGGATTTCCCGTTCCCAACACATCCCCATTTCGTGACCGAATCATTTACTGATGCTTCACGGAAGTTCATCGTATGTTTGACATGCATTTGTCAAATTTTTAAAAATCCGCCCCCAGTTTGTTTGTTTCCGGGGTGCTTGTGTGGGGTGGGGTTCAAAATCTTTGGAATGGACTGGCCTTTGAAAAAATGGAAAAAAATGTTTTGGCGGCATGATGACAGACTTCAACGTATGAAAATATATGCTTAATATCAAATGCATATCGGAAGCGACGGATGCTCGTACACACTTCTTGGTCTGACATCCCAAAGTTGATGTTAGTTGCCGAAAATTTGGAAGTAGGCCCTAATTATTTCTCTCTAAATATTGTAGTTTTTGAAATGAGTTCAACATAGATTCATTGTGCAATAATAACAGATATAAGAATACTCAAAGGCAGCACCTAGTCACATGTTGAGTTTGCATTACCTTATAGACTATTGCACTTTTCGTTTAGTATTCGTAAATGTGTCTGATAAGGCCCGTATATTATGTGTTACTCACATATATCACATGCTGTCAAAATTATAAAACAAATCAACTTAAAAAGATAAAAAAAATAAGAATACTTACATCCACACGGGCATGGTTTTATTAACACGTACAATAATACATTTTCCAAATTTTAACACATCCAATAATACAATATTCAGCTCAATATAGATATATTCGTAATACAACGCAAGAAAAGTTGAAGTAAATGACTCAACGTTCTGCGTCACGTAACAACGTTTAACGTAAGGTTTCTCAGAAATTCCACGTATTGAACGTTATTCCAGTCTCGATCAACCAAACCCGTGTTTGCGAAGTCTCGATCGACCAGATTGTCACCACTTGGGCTCAGACCACCAAATCAATACAAAATAATCGGATGTTATGTTATTATTTAAGCAGTAGGCACGGTTCCGATCACATACCTATTATAGATAAATGGTAAAAAACATTAAACTTGGACTATTGAGTGCCAAACCAGTTTTTTAAACTTAAAATTAAGAATTAGTTGAAAATTTATAGTAAATGGTCAGTTGTTGGCCAGTCAAGTATAAATGTACAATTGGGCTAGAGAAGGTTTCATGGGGTAGGGCTCATCAATGGCTGCCAGAGCTCTGGAAAGATGGTTATGCTCATATGATTTTTCTTCTTATCGGCTGAAAATTGAATACTGTACTGAGGAAAAAGAAGATTTTCTGCCAACACCCGAAGCTAAGCAAAGCATAGGGGGCCTAGTTATTTAGTTTGTGGATTTTACCATTGGGCATCCAGTTAGTGGTCTGAGCCCTTTGTTCGAGACTCGTCCGGCGTCATAGCAAAACAAGGGCTGACCACGTGTTTGGCTTGTTTACATAATAATTGCCTGGCCATGAATTCATAGTAGAATAAAGAAATGAGACTGAACTACTAGTATTTGGCATTCATATATTTTTCCTACACATCCTGAATATTTGAGAGAGCAAGGCATTTGTTAATAGTAGATGGACCCCGCAAAGCCAAAGTTCATCCAGTATTCGACTACCTAACCATGACAACGAAGTATTTGATTGGGGAAAAGGTTGTGGGGATTTTTTTTCTTGTTGGGTGGGGGGTGGGTAAGGGGGGGGGGGGGTGGGGGAGGCTCCTCAAATATCAGACAGACCTGCCTATGTTGACCACCTCCTTATTACCGAAATAAATACTTTTTATCTTTATAACTATATAGTGGGGCAGGTGGTTATGTGCTTTTCGCTTCTACCAAAGGTGCATCAGCAGATCCAAGTTTTCACAAAGCAGGGAGGGGACCACAAAGAAGGGATCGTCGGATCTCACGGCTTGATCACTCACTGTCTTTACAACTCCTTTTTAATACCAACTATATACTGCGTATAGATACGTGTGAGATATGACGATGCACACAAGGGCTCGCAATCGATAGTGGACATGCCAAAACCCCTATGAAAACAAACCTTATAAATAGTATTTTTGAATTGGGAAAGGGTGTATGTGTGTGTGTGTTGGTGTGTGTGTGGGGGGGGAGCTAGGGCCTTTTGCTGCCTGCCCCCTTTGATCTGCCTATGAAGGTGTCCACAAAAACGTCCAACCGTCTGGTCACCAAGCCTCCCTCACACACGAGCGTCAGTAATGGCTTACGCGTGTATATGCATTCATAACTAATGTGTCCAAATAAAGTGGAGGTCATATAAGCTCAACCAAGAGTAATGAAAGTAATGGTGTCCAAGTTATTGACAATTTGTCCTTGTATTGAGAAAGCTTCCTGCGTGTTATAATTAAGGATTCGTCATAATGGAACCAAACAATGTAGTGGTCACACTGTTATTAGCATCACCCTGGTCACTAAACACATAAGCCAGAAGCCAGCCTCAGAACGTACAACAGCATGACCTGCAGCTATGAAAGGCCACCTCTTTAAAGTGATAGCGGACTTGCCAAAGCTCAATGAAAATTTGATATTGTGATGGAATGCCTCCCCCTGGGGTGAGACTCGCGGGTGTGGTGTCTGAGAGAGTTGGTGGAGAGGGGCTGGGTGGACACACCACGGGGAGTCTCCGCGGGGAGCTTCTGTTGATATTTTTCAATATCTTAAGCTTTTGTTTAACAAATTCATTACCTTTGTTAATTAAAGGGGGTGTACTGTAAGATATGACTTAAGCTTTTGGTATTAACCATATTTTTATCATAATACATACATTTCACAGTTTAGTATTTTTTAATTGTTGTTAGTATTGATTTAAATAATTTGTTTTGTTTCTTGTAACTTGCCATATAATGACAACGAATAAAATCAATCTCAATCTACTTTACTTGATCTCACCAATATCAACTTAATCTCGCCTCTGTGATTCTCTTGCACGATAGGTTTTCCACGACCTCCCCATTTTTTTTAGCCATATTGTACTGTACACATTTATTTCTGTTTTCTAATTTTGTAAAACCAATAAATAACGTGAAACCAATAAGTTAGATTACAATATTGTTTAACAATTTTCATGTACAGTTATATGATAGCTGTACTTATTTTAATGTTAGTTTTCTGATGATTTTCTTGAACTATTTTATTTTATTTTATTTTATTTTATTTTATTTTATTTTTTTTTGCCATATGTACAAAAGATATTAATAATATAAAATTCAGGTAATTTACAATAATCATAAAAACAAAAACATTTAAAATCACATATATAAGTAGTAATATACATGGCTGGGGAGGAAAGAAGTGGATTACTTATCTAGTTCCTCCCCATGTGTATATAATAATACTTTATGACTATAAAATTATAATAGAATTTGCTTCACAAATTGATTAAAACAGTGATAAAACAACAATTCACATTAGTCCTATGACTTGTGTAAAATACAAACATGAAAGAAAGTGACATTTTTGATTATTTATAAGTTATATTTTCCTGTACAGTAATCCTTAAATAGTTTTTATAAAATGAAATAAGTTTTAGCTATTTTAACATCAGTAGGTAATGTTTTCCATAAATTAGCACTAGCATATTGAAAAGTACTTTTTAGAATAATTAGTTTTAATTTTACATGTAACTCTGAAATCACTTTTTGTTTCGTGTATTATAAGAATGAACATCAGTACCTTTATATAGGTTTGTCCAAGATAGATTTGGCAAAATCACCTATTGTTATTTTAAATACAGTAGAACAGATCTTGAATTTATAAATAACTTCTTGAATAATGGAAATTTTAGAATTTTATGCTTCTTGAATAATGGAGAATTAAACAACACTGTGCATACAATGAAGTATATTAGAAATTGTTATGTTTAATCTGGATCGATAACAGTAAAATGCTGGAGAAAACTAAAGTATCATCAAAAGATATCTGAAATAAATAAACAACACTGACTTGCGTGATTTCAGACAGAAGAGCAGAAGCCACAGAAGCGCAAGGTCAAGTTTGGGGTGATCACGGGATAAATGAATTCTAATATTTTTCCCAAGTTTACTTGTGAATTCAATTCTCATGTTCTCTCTCTGTGGTCTATAGCAAGCAAGTTCCTAAATAAACAACACTGAGTTACATATTATATGATATTTATTCTATACAACTAGATTATGTGTATCGTGAAAACAGATGTTTCATATGGCATCTGCCATATTTCTTCAGTATTGTGACGTATGGCGTCATGACTACAACAAAGATGTCTGTTTTCATGATACATAATCCCAATTGTATAGAGTAAATATCATATAATATATTAACCTTGATGTCTAATCTTCATGGTTTCAGATAGAGGAGCAGGAAAAGCTCCAGAAGCGCCAAGAGCCAAGTTCGGCGTGATCACGGGGCCGGACGGAGACGTGGGCGCCGCCAAGCGCGCCCGAGACGTAGGTGGCAGCAGTCGGGAGGCCCGCCATTTTTATTCAGTGGTTCTTAATGTTTATCGATGAGACAGTGAATGGAATAATGAAACTGAACAGGGGAAAAAGTAAACAATGGAAAGTTTTGCCCATTTAACTTATTTTTTAAATAATGTTGAAATTATGGATAAACAAGTTAAGTATGAATAATGAAAAGCTGGTGCCCTTGGGACTGTAGTAGAAATTTGAAATGGAAAAGTTGCTTTTTTATTTCAAATTTTTTGGTAAATTATCCACCAAACAAATGGTAGATTGAGGATGGTGATGTG
Source organism: Streblospio benedicti (assembly GCA_019095985.1). NCBI lineage: Eukaryota > Metazoa > Annelida > Polychaeta > Spionida > Spionidae > Streblospio > Streblospio benedicti. Next base: position 37,888,484 of record CM032659.1, on the reverse strand, counting down.
ACAGAGACTGGAATTCACGGAAACTGCCTCATTCTGCCGAGTCACTTTGTTTACATTTCATCAATGTAATCACTGGATATTGTTGTCTTCAAGAATAGAATATCAATGTAATGTTTGTGTATCATTGTCTTTAAAGAATAAGTTGAATGTTTTGTTTTCAAATTAGTCACAAAAATCATGTGATTAATCTAAATACCGACATGAATGAAATACTGTTTGGTCTAGCCTGTTTAAGTTTTAAAATAATTCCGTTTTGAATGCAAAGTTTGACAAAACTAACTATTCAAGGAAAATAGTGTTGTAGAAGTTTACCATATTTCATGTGGGAGTAAATGTCTGTAGGTTTTGTTTCAAACTGTTTTAAGTTTTTTGTAATGGCCTGTACATATTATCAGCAATTTTAATTTGTAAGGGTATTTTATTTAATAAAATATGTAATCTTCTGTATATCAAATTTATTTTTACTCAATGGAATGAATTTCATTTGACAAAAATGCTTAACATGCCCTATAACTGTACTTTGAAATCTTATTACACAAAATCATTTTACGAAAACATGCATAGGTAATTTTCCACCGAATGTCAATCATTTGAGCAAGAAACAAATAAGAATTACTGAATTAACAGACAAATTCTGTGGTCAAACCTACATTAACAAACATGCCATAAAAATATAAGCAATGTACTGATAATCATAAACATTGTCCCTTTGAAAACTTGTATAAAACATTCAATGGTGGGATTTAGAAATATGCGCAATTATGCTTTCTTTTCTTCCTGCAGAAAATTTAGCATATTTCAAATTATGGCAAAAAGTTAAAAAAAACAAGGATATACAAAAATTTTAGATTATCAATACATGCGTCATTTAAATTTAACATGCGTTCAATTCAAGTAATATTAAAATGAACAAAACAAAGATTTATTTGCGAGAGTCTGACTTTGTCACACCTATCACGGTAAACACTGCACTGAGAAAAAACACTTAAATCATCAGAATTCAAGCCCATTTTTTCATTCATACAAGAAAATTGTAAATCATGATGACTTTGTACTATTCCTAGATTTGTTTTAATGAACAATATTTGTTGTGTTGGTGTTTGTTTTTCTTTTTATATGCTTTTTTTATCCCAAAATATCAAAATATATACAGAATTTATTTAAATAAACGTACAATTGTATAATTGTGTAATTTGTATGAATAGGACCCAAGTCGAAAACTTTTATTTAAAATTATGTATATATTCTAATATTCTGAGATAAAAAAAGCATATAAAAAGAAAAACAAACACCAACACAATATGGCATATGCTAACTACTGGTACCTTAGAAACATGAATGAAGTGCTTAGGAACAATATATGAAATTTCAAAAAGTGCATAGTGAAACTGTATTAAATAAATATCTGTTTTAAGATGCTACGTAATATTTCAGCTATACAACAAACAATATGAGTTCAACAAGAGATATGTTAAAGTATACCATAGCATATCAACAAACTTAGAAACATTAAATATCAAACAGTCTTACAATTGTACAGACATAACCACATTTTCATGCCAAAACGTAATAATAATACAAATGTTAAATATTGACACATTTTTCTTGCGACACTTGAATACAAAAATATACTTTATCAAGTTTGATTCAAACACAATCATGCTGTTGGACCTGTTTAACTTCATGGAGATATAAATAAAGGAAATAACAATGTTACTAATAAAATCACTGATCACTCGCTGTTTTGGCCCAACTCGAAATTTTTATTTTCTCCATTTAAGTTCAAGCAAAACAGGTCCAACTGTAAACAATACACGTATTTTGACTGATATGCACAATTTATGGCACTGAAGCTGGATTTCACATCGACTCAACACTACATCGCCGACAATATCACATTTTGCGCTCAGGGATTTTTGCCTCAGAGTTACACACACACACACATTAAATTGAACATCAAATAACTACAAGAGTTGCAAGAAAATATCATGGAATGATAAAAGTGTAATAAATGCAGACGACAAAACAATATGTAAACATATAGTGGAAGCAAGAGTTTGGTTAAACATTGAGACCGATTCAGTCGTGGTGTTCTCATAACCATTACTGATTTGCCCATTGTCTAGTCACAAATGTAGTTTTAACATGTAGAATCACCTTTTTAGGCACATATTTCTCATGCAAGATGAACATTGGGATCTGTCTGATCGAGACTTTAATGATACTGATATATTTCTCAGCTGGTTAATACAGGTACACACAAAATAATACAATGGCAATGCTTGGGAAAAAATCCTCACCATATACATATGGACTATAGAACCTTCTATCTCAAATTGTGATTAGTTGAATTGATAGATAACTCGAGAAAACCCTACTTTTTAGTATAAACCTATCTGACAACCCCAAATTATCATTCTACCTTTTATGTACCAAATGTACTGTGACTTAAACAAGCAATTGACTATCATCTTAAAATACTGACTGCACCAACACTGAAAATATAATATTGCACCGTTACTTCTTCACATCCACTGTTGAAACCTATAGATTACCAAACCTCTAGCACCAAGTGTATAGAACTACGATATTTTTCTTCATTCCATCGTTAAGGAATAAAAACAAATATGGTGCTACAAACACTGAAAAGATCAATATCATAATATTCATAACAATGAATCCATTTTTCACACCAACTATTTCCTAGCAATGATTATTGTACAAAAAACAATTGAACACTACTTGTGTCAAACTTACAGGTGTCCAGACTTGCTTGCTTAGTTCTACGTATCACAGCATATTTCTAATTTTAGACTACATTTCAAAGTTTGCTGTCTAAAGTAATAATCGATCACAAAAAAGTCAAACGGAATAGTTTTGTGATCCAATGTAAGTTGTCACTATATTAACCACTGCATAATCACCAATATGCCCTGGTATGTTTTTTTTTCTATTCGTGGTGAATTTATCCGGTGAATTTATCACCATTATTTCACCCAGCTTTGCAAACTTCCCATAGTGTGACAAAAAATCAGTAGCACCTGCTAAAAGTCAAACTACAAATGTACGTGTCTATCTTACTATACTTTCTTACGACGTTTGAAGAAAACATAACATTCTTTAGGCAACCTTTCTGTTAACTTCTTATATACCTATTTTCATGTAACTAAAGCACACACAAATCACTCTACTTGCAATCCAATCTTCGTATCACAGAATGTCTCTAATTTTCTTTAACTTTCCTAGATTAAGTAGTAGTAGCACAGGTCAGGGTTCACTCCCTGACACTGACAGATGTCTCGTGGCCTCCGCTGCCCTGAAACCTTCCAAACTCACTTATTAGCATCAATCAGTTGTGGCGCATCAGTCGGTACCTTATTGAATCATAGCGAATGTAAGCAGGGGGGTGCATTTCACTACCCAAAGACAAGTAGAACTTTAAAACCAGTGGTCGAGATGGATTGTTCTTTGTGCATCCATTTGAGTGCACTGGCAGATCCAGGTGTTTGGAATAGGGTGGGGGGCACTGAAAGGATCTCATGAGTTTTTATGCATAATGGCAACATGACAAAAACACCATGAAAATATTTTTGGTGGGAAAAAATGGGACGGAAAAAGGGGCACCTGGATCTGTTTATGACAAAGAACACACCACTGGCTGGTTGCCATATTGACGTGTACTGATCCATCATTGGCAGATCCAGGATTTCAGAAAAAAGGGGTGGGTGGTACCCCACAGGATTTCATAAGTTTTGTTGAAGGCTCGTGAAGATGTCTTAAAACCCCACAAAAATGACATTTTTTATGAAAAAAAGCGGTTCATGCCACCCCCAGCCATCCATCTGTCGTTTAACTAGGTAGATATGGGCCTTGACGATGATAAATTCTGGGTTCAAGATGCAAAAATCCCACAAAAGTAACATTGAAGGTTCATCAGTCTCAGAAAATATCATATGCCATCATATTGTATCAAATGCAATTTTGGGGTTGAAAAAGACAGACGCATGCGACCCCCTCACCACGTCCCCTGGATCTGCCAATGTGTACCCCCACAACTACTGATCATCTGGCGGTTCCGGTGACGGCGTTTCCTGGTCTCTCCGGCGCCTGCGAGCGTCGATGCGCGCACACTTGGGGCAGGCGGGAGCGGCGCTGACACAGCACGCGTGGCAGCAGCCGTGGCAGCGAGCGCACTGAGTGACTCGCCACAGCTCAAACGGGAACAGCACGTCGTCAGAGTGGCACAGCTCGCAGATAAACCCACGCGCTCGGCACAACTGGAAAACAGTATGATATGATAAACTGAAAGCCACATTTCTATGGACAATATACAAATGCATTCACAATAATGAAGGGCCAAACACTATTTAATTTCTTTCGTCATTTGGCAGAATTGGAATTTACAGGTATGATTCACATTTCAATAGTAAAATATCTGAATAAACCATTTCCATGGGTCATTGATGTGTTCATTATGTCCAAATGAGCCAAACAAATGGACTTTTTGAACTTGTTTAAAAGTTTGTTATGTGGTTTGGATTGTCATTTGGACAAATTGTGATAGCTGTAGCATTATTTTTATAGGTCATTCATGTGCCACAGATGGTGAAAGAAACCAATTCATGCATTTAATTGTAAAAACTTATAAATGATCTCAACAAATTTGGATTTTTGCTCACAGACCCTGATCTTACAGGTGTGTTAAATTGTTGGGAAAAATATTGTCAATATTTATGATCATTTTTGTCAACTTATAGCAGAACATTTTGAAAAAAAACCATATTTCTTTATCACTGTGTGTCATTTGACAGAGTGATCGTCAAATATAGCAACAATGGATGATAACACAGATACATGCTAAATTATGAAAGGGTTTAGATGCAAATTTAATAAATAATTAATTAAATCAATTATTTTGCTCGATACAGCAAAAAAGTTATAAATAATAAAAAATATAATTTGAGATTAGTTGGATGTTGCATGCATAATTTGGGTTATTTAAAACCATTTATAAACAATGCCATGATATAAAATATGGCAGTTGAAATACATACACATGATACTCATGGCAAATGTATAGAGTTTGCAAAAATTTGTCATAAAACCATACCAGACAGTCCAACATTAAACTTAACATTAAATATTTGATTAAAATAAACAGTGAAAAGTTGAATTTTTGAATTTCCTGAGGTCATAATAATAAAAAAATTTTGGATCTGTAACACACTTGTCAATAAATAAATAACAGTAAAGACAATCTAGAACATGGCCATAATTAATATAATTTTGGCCAAGATATATGCAGAAATAAATTTCTGATTACTGCAAATGATAGATACATTGTTTGATTTGCAAAAATAACTAGTAAATTTATAACTCTGTATTCATAAACACCAGATAAAAACATTTATAAAAAATATTTGGTCAAGACAAAATGTCTAAACTAGTCCAAAGCCCTCTAATACATATTATTTTGAAAATTTGAAAAATTTTAACATGATGTTTTAATAATGCAGTCCTGGCACTTCCGATTACTGGCCATTATTTCTCTTGATTTCAAAATTAACAATTTAAAATTAAAAAACTAAATGAATGTCAAATTATTCTGCATGTTCATATAACATCTGTAAACATTTTAAATCTGTGGGAAAAACAATCAGTACATTTGGGATGGCTGAGGGCAAGATGTTAAATTTTGATGATTTGATGTGAATATATGGAGTTCCTTGACTTTAGTGTCAACAAGACATGGCTGCATGTGTTACCTTTGATTTCAATTCTGTCAATCTATGACTTCACAAAAACATGAGGTTTTCAAACAAATTACAACTTTGAAAAGCATGATTCATTGATTTGAGGTTGAGTCTGGCGATTTTCAATTAGTACCATTCAACCTGCTTAATTTCAAAATTTTCAAAATACTCTCTATGCACAAAATACTCATAGAAATAAATTTTTTATTTGAGCATTTTGGATATTTTGAAAATTGGTTAAAAGTGGTTTGACAATGTTAAAAAAATGGTATTTTGCAAACTCAAATCAGTTAAATCTAACAAACAATTTTTTTGAAACAGCATTATAGATCTTAGACATTACCTGTAGCAGTTCGTTGAGTGAGTAGAGGTGCACGTCTGTGGCTGCGTGTGTCGGGAGGCGGGCGAGTTTGTCGTGTAGACTCCGCGCGAGGCGGCAGGTCGCCAGGAACACAGACAGGTGCTGCAGCTGGAGGCGCAGCACGCGGACTGAGTCTAGCGACTTCTGGAACACATTGGTTTGTCAATTAAATTTGTTGTTTTTAATAGTCTATAATGAATTTAAAACATTTTCAATATTTTTTTTTTTTTACAAACTTAGAGGAGCTCTTAAAAACCTGGGACTTGTTTACAAATTTGACACCAGGTTTTGTTGGTGCTGATGGTGTCACAAACAAACACTTTTTTTGTCAAATTATGGTCTTTAAAAACTATGGTTTTTTTTTTTTCACTGCATTTTCAGCAAACAGTGCAGTTGTTTTTTTACAAAAAAAAAATTTTTTTCACAAACATTGTTTTTTTAATAAACATTGTTTTTTTCCAAAACATTTTTTTTTCCAATTACATTCAAAGGAGGTGGCAGACATGCACAGAGTCTAGGGACTTCTGCAGCGCAAACAGTGAGTTTTATGTTCATAAACAATGTTTTTTACAAAAAAATTTTTTTCACAAACATTGTATTTTTTCAATTACATTTTTTCCACAGCACCGCACAGAGTTCAGGTACTTCTGGAAGACATGCAGCAAAAATATATTTTTTAAAAGAATTTTTTTTCACAAAAACATTTTTTTTTTACAGGTTTTTTTGAAACCTTTTAATTGAAATGGCACGGACTCCAGACAAGGTCTTGAAATGAAGCATAAGTTTTGTCAATTACATTTGTTGTTGTTGTTTTTTTTTGCATTCATTTTTTTCCCAAAAAACATTTTTTCATCACCACATTTATTCATCATTGAAAAAAAGGAAACAAACTAGTTCTCGAGAACTGTTATGTATTTGAATTCATTTATTTCTTTTATTCATTTTATGTTTGGTAAGAAGTGGCAGAAGAGTAATGTATATGTAAATGTGGTGGTTTATAGTCGTGATTCTAATGTGCTGTCACGATTTTTATTTTACACAAGGTCATTGGCCCACTCAATGATCAGGAATTGATCATCATTTCTCAAATACTTGACTTTGCAGCACATTCAGTGACAATATATAATCACTCATACAGGCACTCAAACACTCTTTCAACCCAATGACCTGTACCTAATTAACATGTAGGTCCCCATGTAATAAAAATATAGTAATAAGATCCTGTATTCCGCGCCCCTCGCACCTGTTTCTTGTAGAGCCCCGGGTTGATGGCGTCCACTGAGTACAGCGGGTCGGTCTGGATCCGATGGAGCAGCTCAAACGCAAAGTTACTCACCGGGTGCAGCCGGAAGTCCCACCTGTGGGGGAAAAACACAAAATATGCTCGTATTCACAATGTAAAACATGCAACATGTAAACAATGTCAAGATGGATTAGACTGGAAAAATGGTACTCGTCAATTGGACCCTTCAAATATCTTTTAGTCCTGCAAAAAAAATGTACTGTCCTCGGGTACAAAATCTATACCTGTATTACAAATTATTTCTGAATCCTCCTCAGCAAAAGGACCATTTTTAATTCCTTGTCCTCCACAAGTTTTTACTAGTCAATACAAGAGGACCCTTATCCTGAACCTGCATGTACATGTCATTCTAACAAGATTTGTAAATTTAAGTACTGTAGTGGATTTCAGTATTCACTTTTTGACCTTCAGATTCTCAAACAATGTTAAACTGTGGACTTTAGGAATTGAAATATGGTACATTTAATTGAAGAAGTATTTATATAAATGTTTCAAAGTTCCATAAATAAATGCTTCTTCAATTAAATGTAACCTATTTTGAATTCCTAAAGTCTACAATGTTCATTTTGAAAGGACTATCAGGTGGAAACTTTAATGTGTTTATGAAGATTAGATGCTCAGGCTGCAGCTACTGAGCTGGTGCAAGTGGACGTTCTACCTGGGAAGTTCAAAAAGATGTCTTATTGTCTATCATATTGTATTTTTTATGATGAAGATATTAAATATCCAGTAGATGGCAAAGTTCCAGGGCATGCATATTTTAGGTGAAGGTAATTAAAAACCCATTTCTAACATTGAAACCCATTTTGGAACCTTATTTGTTTTACTATTAGGATGAAAAACCATCATGGAGTCACATTTTCTTTCTATAAAGTAAGAGAATGTTTGTTGTTCATGCATAAAATAGGCTTTTTTTATTAAATTCCAATAATCTATACAAAATCTAAAAGTTCTTGACCGGGTGAAGCTGAAAGTCCCATCTGTGAAGTGAAGAGGAATAATGAACGACAGGGACACCAATAAGACGCTAAATTGCTAAGATGTTAACATTGTATTTACATAGTGTATTGTAAAGTTAATAAAAGAGGTCTTAAGCGTCCATTGAGCAGAATTTTTTTTTATAAATCATATTTGCTGTGCAGAATTTCTTTGTTAATGGAATCGGACCTCACACTTGCTTAGTTGTGCACAATATCTATATTGAGAATCGATTATATTAGAAAATCTGTATGTTTTTAACAAATCAAATTACACTAATCTCGTCAAATTAAAGAATGTATTTTGTGTATACTTATTTAGTGACCCCCACTGAATGAATTATGGAATTTGTGAATTCTGCATGAGGATTGAATTGGTTTAAACATTAATGTATATTTCAAGATTTCAAACATAAAGCAATCATGCACTGATATACTGATATACTGATAAGAAGTTGAAAGCAGATGATGTAGATATTTCTGCTGTTAGCACTTTAAAAATTGGTGCACAATAAAGATCTTATGTTTTTATGTACTGTACTTGGAGATTGAAAAAAAGACGTCTAGAGCTTCCATTGAAGAGTGTTTTCTTCTATACTTAGATAATTAAAATTTTCAAAATATTAGTTCCCATACTAATATTTTGAAAATTTTGATTTTAATTTGAACAAAGAACAAAAGAAAATGCGACCACATGCTGCATACCATAATTCACAAATCTTGTATAATAACCATGTGAAATCTGTGTTTTTCCAAAAAATTGACTTACATTAATCTTGTGTTTTCATAGAATATATTATATATATATAATTTTCAACAATATATAAATGCCCAAATTATGAATAAATTTAGCAAATAATGAATTCTGTGCGAGTATTACAATAAAAATCAAGTATAATTGTTTAAGATTTAAAAAATAAAGTCCTCAAACACTGGGGATACGGACTTTAAACCAGAGGATTTAGATTTTTTCTAATTTTGACACTTTAAAAAATGGGGGGGGGGGCAAACTTAAGCAAGGATGTGTTAATTTTATGTACTCTATTTGGAGAGTGAGAAAAAGAGGTCTTAGGTGTCCATTGAAGAGAATATTTTGGTTACAATAATTGACATGATGAAGTTCTTGGTTAATGGAATCGGACCTCACAACCAGCAAATGTGTGTGCAGTATTTATATTGCTATACAATAACAATATGAAATCTGTGCATTTTCAACAAATCAACTTACATTAATCTAGTCAATTAGTAGATTATATTTTGTATGTATTTATCTAAACGTCAAAACAATGAATGAATTTTACAATGAATGAATTCTGTGAGAGTGTTGTATTAAAATTAAGCACAATTGTTTATCTAAGATTTCAAACATAAAGCACTCATGCACTGATGGGGGATAAGGAGGTTAAATCAGATGATTTAGAATTTTCTGTTGTGGAAACTTTACAATTTTTGATAAACAAAACCCCCTAGAGATCTGTTGTTTTTACGTACCATATTTGGAGATTGAGGAAAAGAGGTCTTAAGTGTCCATTGAAGAGTTTTATTTCATTCAGAAGAGAGCCATACAATGCAGTTCTTGGTTAATGGAATCGGACCTCACAAACAGAGACATTGTGTGCAATATTTATATTGCTACACAATAAAAATGTGAAATCTGTGCATTTTCAACAAATCAACTTACATTAATCTAGTCAATTTATAGACTATATTTTGTATATATTTATCTAAACGCCAAAACAATGAATGAATTTTACAATGCATGAATTCTTTGAGAGTGTTGTATCAAAATTAAGCACAATCGTTTATTTAAGATTTCAAACATGAAGCACTCATGCACTGATGGGGGATAAGGAGGTCAGATGATTTAGAATTTTCTGTTGTGGAAACTTTACAATTTTTGGTGTACAAAACTACCCAAAGATCTGTAGTTTTTATGTACTGTATTTGGAGAATCAGCAAAAGAGGTCTTAGGCCCCATTGAAGAGTTTTATTTTATAGATAAACGAGCCATGCAATGAAGTTCTTGGTTATTGGAATCAGACCTCATAAATAGATATTTTGTCTGCACTATTTATATTGGTATACAATAACAATGTGAAATCTGTGCATTTTCAACAAATCGACTTACATTAATTTAGTCAATTTATATATACTTATTTAAATGCCCAAATAATGAATGAATTTTACAAATAATGAATTCTATGCGAGTATTATATTGAAATCAAGCACGATTATTTATTTACGATTTCAAACATGAAGAGCTCAATCACAGACCAGTGACAAGAAGTTAAAATCCAAGGATTTAGATTTTTCTGGTGTTGACATTTTACAAATTGGTGCACAAAGACACACAAAGATCTGTTGTTTTTATGAAATGTATTTAGAGATTGAGAAAAAGAGGTCTTGAGCGTCCATTGAAGAGAGGTTTGTATTATAGATAAATTATTGGTGCAATGCAGTTCTTAGTTAATGGAATAGGACCTCACATGTAAGGATCTTGTATGCAGTATTTATATTGCTATACAATAACAATGTGAAATTTGTGCATTTTCAACTAATCGACTTACATTAATCTGGTCAATTAATAGAATAAATTTTGTATATACTTATTTAAATGCCCACATAATGAATTACTTTTACAAATAATGAATTCTGTGCTAGTATTGTATTAAAATTAAGCATAATCGTATATTTAATATTTCAAACATGAAGCGCTCATGCACTGACCAGGGATGAGGAGTTTAAATCAGATGATTTAGATTTTTCTGCTGTGGACATTTTGCAAATATTTGGTATACAAAAATCCCCAAAGATCTGTTGTTTTTATTTAATGTATTTGGAGAATCAGCAAAAGAGGTGTTGAGCATCCATTGAAGAGTTTTATTTTATAGATAATTTTTTTATGCAATGCAGCTCTTGAATAATGAAATCAGACTTTACAAGTAGACATAAACTCATGCACTGACCGGGGATAAGGAGTTTAAATCAGAAGATATGGATTTTTTCCAGTGTAGACATATTACAAATTTTGCTATACGAAAAAAAAAAAAAAGATTTGTTGTTTTTATCTACTGTATTTGGAGATTGAGGAAAAGAGGTCTTAGGTGTCCATTGAAGAGTTTTATTTCATATATTCAGAGCCAATACAATTCAGTTCTTGGTTAATGGAATCGGACCTCACAAGCAAACACATTGTGTGCAGTATTTATATTGCTATACAATAACCATGTGAAATCTGTGCATTTTCAACAAATCAACTTACATTAATCTAGTCAATTTATAGAATATATTTGGTAAATACCCATTTAAATGCCCAAACAATGAATGATTTTACAATTTATAAATTCTGTACGCGTATTGTATTAAAATCAAGCATGATTGCTTATTTAAGATTTCAAACATAAAGCACTCATGCACTGACCAGGGATAAGGAGTTTAAATCAGAGGATTTAGATTTTTCTGATGTGGCCATTTTGCAAATATTTGGTATGCAAAAATCCCAAAAGATCTGTTGTTTTTATGTAATGTATTTAGAGAATGATGAAAAGAGGTCTTAAGCTCCATTGAAGAGAATATTTTGGTTACAATAATTGACATGAAGAAGTTCTTGGTTAATGGAATCGGACCTCACAAATATAGACTTTGTGTGCACTATCTATATTGATATACAATAACAATATGATATCTTTGTATTTTCAACAAATCGACTTACATTAATCTAGTCAATTTATAGAATATATTTTGTATATACTTATTTAAATGCCCAAATAATGAATTATTCTTACAAATAATGAATTCTGTGGGAGTATTGTATTAGCATTGAAATTGAAGAAAAAAAGGTTTATTCTAGAGTCAATGATCATATGGATATTGGCAGGAAGTGTGAGCATGTTATAATTATAACCCACCTGTGCAGTATCCGAGCTGGAATGTAGTACTGTTTGTTGGTGTGGCAGCACGGACAAAAGTACTTGCCCAAGTACTCACAGAAACGATACCTGCCAACATACATGTATGACTTATTTCTTATAAATTTACGGTACTAATATTCTGCTTAAATGGTCTAGAAAACTAAAGTTTCTGCAGTTTTTTGAGTTAATTTAAATACTGACTCTATCTTATGACTTGAAACCTCAAACTTTAAAAATTTGAATGACAAAATATTGCTCTACTTTGAAGGATTTCTGACTGCAATCTAGGTTCCGTTATTGAGGATAATCATTATTATATAAAACACATTGTGGGCTACTAGGTTATCATATCAACAAGCCATTTCATCATTATGCTCCAAACAAGTTAACATTTAAGAAAATCGGTTTAGATTGAAAAAAATTAATGGGAGGAAAAGTTGACAAACCTTTTCATGGTTGAGTTTTCCACTTTGGCCCCACAACCGGCACAGCGGAAGTTCTGCTTGGACAAAACCTGACAGAATTTCCGCTTCTCCCCAGGGTGTGCATTAAATATGATCTGTTTTACTCAAGACTTTGTGCCATGCATGATATACTTTTAGGCATACAGTGAATAAGATAAAGTTGTGTTTTACTCACGACTTTGCATTTCTCGGCGAGGTGGATATATAATGACTGATATGCTCTTAGATATAGCCTATTTAAGATCTGGTCACGACTTTGCGTTTCTCAGCAGGGTAGATGTTAAATATGATCTGTTTTACTCACGACTTTGTCTTACTGAGGGGGTTGGGGGGGGTCCAAACAACAGCTTGTTAATAATCAATCAATCCATCGAGAAAATGCTCTGTTTTGGTCACGACAAATGCCACTGTAGCCCATTCATAATTACTACTTGGAGTGTGAGAATCTAAGATATAGCTTCCTTTCATAAACGATCTGTTACTCACGACTTTGAGTGGACGTTACGTGGACGTTTACTCACACAACTTTACTCACGACTTTGCGTTTCTCGGTCGGGTGGACGTTGAAGACGATCTGCGCTCGCGGCGGCGCCCACTCGAGGTCGCCGCGAGACGCCTGGGGCACACTACTCATGGCGCAGGTCGGAGTGCTCGCAAAGGTCGTTTGATTGGACACATTTCTGGAAATAGACAGAAACTTGGGGGGCAGTGTGGTGTAACAACATTGTGGGGTATACACCTGCCGGCAGAGAGACGCACCCTTGAGTTAATAACAGAGACTGAGAGTTAACAATAGATCCTCCGACCTTTCTCTGAGGTCGGTGGGCGGGGACATCTGCAAAGACAGAGAGAGAGGGGGTAAATAAATGTAAATGTGCTGGTTTATAGTTGTGATCCAAGTCTTGCTCTCACGACTTTACATTTTACACGAGGTCAGACACCTGCATAGCAGAGACCGAGAGGGGAACTGTAAATGTGCTTATTTACAGTCGCAATTCAATAGTTTGTTGTTTAACATCTACACCAGGTCATTGGTCAGCTCACCAAGGTCATCCGGGGACACCTTGACAGACAGAGAGAGACAGAGGGAGACAGGGTTAACAACTAAGCGACATCTGGTGGCAGAGCGAGGGGAAATGTAAACGTGCTTATTTACCGTGTTTACAATGCATTGTGGGTATTTTTAGACAAACATTGAGACTCATTTCCTCCTACTACGCCGAGACATACATAGTGGACACCTGCCAGACAGAGATGGAGAGGGGAAAGTTTATTCATGATTCTGATGCCACGCCCCTTTCTATCGATTTGTTACCACGTGCACGAAGGTCTCACAAACAAGGCTTGTTTACTTTATGAAGCATGGACATATGAGACATACTTAGAAACCTATGACTTTCAAAAAACTTGATCACACATCTTGACATTTGGTAGAATGACTCTTATAATCCATAGCGTTTATATCATGCAATTTCGTAACTTAAAAAATGGTAGATATTTTATAATTAACATTTTAATTTTCAACACTCACATTGCATTGTCAGTGACGGACATTCAATGGTGAAGATAAGTTAAGTCGGTGATTATCCATAAACATTTCGATGCATATATGCCAACTGCATTCGATGCTTATATTGTCCTTGATGTCTATGTGAAGTTTACGTATATAAATCTGTTGATGAAATGTATGATTCATCTAGAAGAGCAAATATCTGTTTGTAACACCTGCTGTTGTTCAACATGTTTTTAGACTAAAGCTTCGCATGCACTAGCGTAGCGTTAGCCTCGTTCAACCCGACCATGTACTTATTGAATTGAGTGCAGCCACTAAAGTAGCTCGTTGATTGAGACTACACCGGCGTGCTGTTCAAAAAAGTCTACTATTCAGTATTATACGTCATTTGACGTTCCTTATCGAACGCTATGAAAAAACATTCACAGCAGTAGATGATAAGATCTAGATTTGTGAAACAAACGGATTACCATTGTTACAATAACATATCCATCAAGAATTCACATGTCGGATCAACTATAAACAGATTATGAAGTCATGGACGAAAGGATATTTCTCAAATCACCCGGATTGCTGTATAAATTTTAATCTATGTTGTTTTTATGCCTTGCATGTTCATGATGTAGGCAAGAGTGGTGACTTGATCTTGAGGAGAGTGTACGGATATTGTGAAATAAACAAAAAAGTCTGTGTTGTCATACATTAATATCAACATTTCTGGAGAGGTCATGAGTTGTACATTAGATATGCATGAAAGTTTTGTGTTACCAGTAGTATTATTCATTAGAAAAAGACATCTGAAATGCATATTTCAATTCTTTCTATCGTGTCAAGCCAGTGTTTGTGAGACCAAGATGGCGGCTGTTATTTTTACATCTCTCAGAGCGCTCGCTGATTGGCTGACAGACTTGAAAGGGGCGGAGATCGGAACAATGAATAGCACAGCCTCAGCAGAGATAAGTTCTCATGTCTATGATTTATTGATTTGTTGGCATTTTTAGACAGACACAAACTAAGCCATGTCTTTACAATGTACACTTACGGAAATGAAAGAAATGTAAATCTGTTATTTAATCCAATCCACAGTTTGTTAAAGGGACAAGGCGCAAGTTAAAAAATTTTAACACCAAAAAATGGGAAAAAAAAAATTTTAGAACTTTTTTTTTAAAACATTGCTTTTTATTTTCGATTGGTTTTGGAAACACGAAAGCTTTTTTCTGTACGAGTCGCGGAACAAACAAATGGGGGCAAAAAACGGTTTTAATTTTTATTGACATTGCACAAATTTATCTAAAAGTTTCAAATCCCAAAAAATTTAAACAAACGCTGTTCAAAAACTGGATTCCCCCCAAGAAACGCCCGGGCACTGAAAATCCATTTTTTAATGAAATAAAACCCAAAAAAAATAAAATTGCACAAAAAATTTTTTCATTAAAAAATTTTTTTTGGGAATTTTCCCAATTTGGTTGAAAAAACCCCTTGTAGCCATTACCTTTGCTTTAAAAAACAGGCGATCCTTTTACAACATGCACAGAAAGGGGGAGTTTAAAAACAATTATAAAATTTTTTTTTTGCTAAATTGTTCATTTTTTCGACAAAACAAAAAACCAAAGCCTTTACAATGCACTTGGGATTTTTTTAGACAAACCTTAATAGTTCTTCATTTTAACGCCTAGGTTGAATGAAAATGGTTTTTTTCAGCACAAATTACCTTTGGGTCTCAATTTTTACACGCAAAAGTTATTGGCATCCTTGTCAATATTTTCAAAAAACCAGGCATGGCAAAATATTTTCTTTACCTTTCCCACCCTTTTTAAAAAACTGTAGGTCAACAAGGTGTGCCTAAAAAGGATTTCTCAACCCCCCACCCCGCCCAAAAAGGAATCGCCCTGAAACACTATATTTTTTAATACTTTGTAGAATTTTGTAAAAGCTCCATTCAATTTTTTAAAGTTACTTTTTTATGTAGATTGATTCCTTTTTTTTTTCTATTCTCAAGTATCAAAAACATTTCATAGCAAATAAACCTCCCC
>CM032659.1:37861905-37872069 GCA_019095985.1 Streblospio benedicti | reverse complement strand
CTCTGCCGTGACTCAAACACTGGACATTTGTTGTTTTTGTTTGAAATTCAGTGCAATGTAGGGAGTCTAGGGACTTCTGGAACACACACAGTGGAAACAAACACTTTTTTTTAACAAGCATTGTTTTTTCTTTTTCAAATACATTTTTTTCCACAACAGCGAACCGAGTTCAGAGACTTCTGCAACACGCGTAGCGGGAATATATACACTATGAACTATAGGACACTTGCACCAACAGCAGCGCACAGAGTCTAGGGACTTCTGCAGTGGGAACAGTTTTATTGTCACAAACATTGTTTTTTACAATTAGATTTTTTCCCACAAACATTGTTATTTTTTCAATTACATTTTTTTCCACAGCACCGCATGGAGTCCAGGTACTTCTGGAAGACAGGCAGCGAAAATATAATCTTTACAACAAACATTTTTTTTCCACAATCGTTTTTCCACAAACAGGTTTTGTTCCAATTTTTTTTCACAAAATATAGCACAGACTCCAGGGAGTTCTGAAAAGGAAACAGCTGTTTTGTCAATTACATTTGTTGTTTTTTGGGTTTTTTTTTGCACGAACAATTTTTTCCATTTCATTGCACCACACGGAGTCTTCAATATTTAGTTACACGTAAAAGCTGCTATTTTAGTTGCATGTAGAGGTTGGTTTCGGACAGTGACTAAGTGTTTCCTCCCTCATGAATATTTTCTTAACCTAGATTTATCCAAAAACAACTCCTTACAGCTGTATTTGAAACCTTGTAAAATTGAATGACCTTGGTATGCAGCATAAGGTATCATGATCTTATTATTATGATTCATTTCTCTTCTGCCACATTTATTCATCATTGAAATTTATTCATCATTGAATTGAGTTCTCGAGAACTGTTATGTATTTGAATTCATTTATTAGTTTTATTCATTTTATGTTTGGTAAGAAGTGGCAGAAGAGTAATGCATATGTAAATGTGGTGGTTTATAGTCGTGATTCTAATGTGCTCTCACGACTTTTATTTACAATTTACACCAGGTCATCGGCCCACTCAATGATCAGCATTTGATCATTTCTCACATACTTGAATCGGCAGCACATTCAGCTGACGATATATAATCACTCATACAGGCACTCACTCACTCTTCCAACCCAATGACCTGTACCTAATTAACATGTAGATGCCACGTAATGAAATATAGTAATAAGATCATGTATTCCATGCCCCCTACGCACCTGTTTCTTGTAGAGGCCAGGGTTGATGGCGTCGACTGAGTACAATGGATCGGTCTGGATCCGATGGAGCAACTCAAACGCAAAGTTACTCACCGGGTGCAGCCGGAAGTCCCACCTGCCGGCAAAAACCCCAAAATATGCTCGTATTCATAATGTAAAACATGCAGCATACGACGAACATATGCAGACAGTCTGACAGGATTGTTTAAAAGCATAGCCTCCATACACACACCTTTTATGCTATTAAGCAATATATTTTTATGCAATAATCAGTACGTTTTAAAAGATATTGATAAACAAGTGGTCTTACAGTCTTTATGCTATTACGCAATATATGCAATCATCAGATATGCAAATAAGTGTTATAATCTGTACGTCATTCTACAAGATGTAAATTTGAGTACCGTAGTGGATTTCAGTACCCAGGTATTCACTTTTTGACCTTCAGTGTAAAAGCCCCACCTGCAGGCGAAAAACACGCTCAGTTTGAAAGGTCTATCAGGTAGAAACTTTAACATGTTTATGAAGATTAGAAGACCAGGCTGGAGCTACTGAGAAGGGGCAAGTGGAAGTCCAACCTGGTAAAAACCATGTTTGTAAGCAAACCCCAAAATATGCTGTGTTCACAATGTAAAACATGCAACGTAAAACATGAACATATGCAACCTCATTCTACATGATGTAAATGTAATTACTGTAGTTGATTTCAGCATTCAATTTTTTGACCTTCAGATTCTCAAACTATCTTAAACCAGAGATAGTTTAATGCTCTTTGCTTAAACGGTGGACTTTAGGAATTGAAATATGGTACATTTATTTGAAGAGGTATTTATATAAATGTTTCAAAGTTCAATAAAAATAAATGCTTCTTCAATTAAATGTACCGTATTTCAATTTCTAAAGTCTACAATGTTCACTTTGAAAGGACTATCAGGTGGAAACTTCAATGTGTTTATGAAGATTAGATGCTCAGGCTTGAGCTACTGAGCTGGTTCTACGTGGGAAGTTCAAAGGACATCTTATTATCTATCATAATGTATTTTGATGATGAAGATTAAATATCCAGTAGATGGCAAAGTTCCAGAGCAAGCATATTTTATGTGAAGGTAATTAAAAACCCATTTCTAACATTGAAACCCATTTTGGAACCTTATTCATTTTACTATTGGGATGAGAAACAATCATGGAGTCACATTTTCTTTCTATAAAGTAAGAGAATGTGGTTCCAAAATTGTTTTTCATGCATAAAATAGGCTTTTTATTAAATTCCAATAATCTATACAAAATCTAAAATTTCTTGACCGGGTCAAGCTGAAGAGGAATAATGAACAATAGGGACACCAATGAGTGAGAAAAAGAGGTCTTAGGTGTCCATTGAAGAGAATATTTTGGTTACAATAATTGACATGATGAAGTTCTTGGTTAATGGAATCGACCTCACAACCAGCAAATGTGTGTGCAGTATTTATATTGCTATACAATAACAATATGAAATCTGTGCATTTTCAACAAATCAACTTACATTAATCTAGTCAATTAGTAGATTATATTTTGTATGTATTTATCTAAATGCCAAAACAATGAATGAATTTTACAATGAATAAATTTTTTGAAAGTGTTGGATCAAAATTAAGCACAATCGTTTATTTAAGATTTCAAACATAAAGCACTCATGCACTGATGGGGGATAAGGAGGTTAAATCAGATGATTTAGAATTTTCTGTTGTGGAAACTTTACAATTTTTGGTATACAAAACCACTCAAAGATCTGTAGTTTTTATCTACATTATTTGGAGATTAAGGAAAAGAGGTCTTAAGTGTCCATTGAAGAGTTTTATTTCATTCAGAAGAGAGCCATACAATGCAGTTCTTGGTTAATGGAATCGGACCTCACAAACAGAGACATTGTGTGCAATATTTATATTGCTACACAATAGAAATGTGAAATCTGTGCATTTTCAACAAATAAACTTACATTAATCTAGTCAATTTATAGACTATATTTTGTATATATTTATCTAAACGCCAAAACAATGAATGCATTTTACAATGCATGAATTCTTTGAGAGTGTTGTATCAAAATTAAGCACAATCGTTTATTTAAGATTTCAAACATGAAGCACTCATGCACTGATGGGGGATAAGGAGGTCAGATGATTTAGAATTTTCTGTTGTGGAAACTTTACAATTTTTGGTGTACAAAACTACCCAAAGATCTGTAGTTTTTATGTACTGTATTTGGAGAATCAGCAAAATAGGTCTTAGGCCCAATTGAAGAGTTTTATTTTATAGATAAACGAGCCATGCAATGAAGTTCTTGGTTATTGGAATCAGACCTCATAAATAGATATTTTGTCTACACTATTTATATTGGTATACAATAACAATGCGAAATCTTACTGAAATCAAGCAGCTTGGGATGATGGTATCATTCTGGTCTCACAACCTTGGGGTCGTGAGTTCGAGTCCCGTCAAGGCCACTTGATATAGTAAAAATGGAAGATGTCTCTTCAGCTATGTCAATACAGTGGCAGGAGCTTGCTTGACAGAAAAGTGAGAGTAGAATTTTCTTATTATGTTTGGAGAAGATTTTTGATTATGATAAAAGCTTAATAACGACATTCTGATGTCTAGCTATCAAATTAGTACTTTTATTACAGTGGATGAATAATATATAACCAATATATAAGACTGTCCAGATTTCTACGACTGTCCAGATATTGTTATCATGGATCCACTTAAATCTTTTACTACGTGCAATCACTCAAGGGTCCAAGATTGTTAAGATTTGTAAAAAACGACTTAAGGGCCCGGTCATTTACAGGCAGATATTGGGAGGGGAGGGGGGGTCATACTTTCAAAATTGAGGTCATAGTGGGGTCATTCTTTTAAATTGAAGACCATTTGGGGGTCATACTTTTGGCTTTGAGGAAAAAGAAAGAAGCGGAAGCATAATCGCATGAAACTTGCAAAACAAAATAAGGTTTTATTGACAAAAGTCAATTGACAAATTTACGTAAGTGCTATTCATTCCATGTATTACATACTTATTTCTACTTTGTTTATCATACCAGCATTACCAATGATCATAATCAGACACAAAGTCACATATGATAATGCTACAACGGGGCTCCAATGTTTTGGGTGGATTGTTCGTCGGTCAAACCCTGAATGAAACTGAGCTTTGATATATGGGTTTTAAGGTCACTTTTCTGTTTGAAATAGCCTCAGACGCTAAATTCTAAAAATGGGAGGATGCCCCCAAAACCCCACTAGAAAAACGTGCACCTCCATATTCAGCATATTTTGCCTCCCATCTTTTGCAATCCTGGCTTCTATACAAGTAATGCTTTGATATACATAATTCTAAATAATAACCTACATTTTGATATTACAGCATTAGTTTGTGCATTTGAGACAAATGTAATCAAACACAAATCTTAATGTCTAATAATGGTCTTTACAGTCCTTCCAAAATTCATATAATGTATCCCAGGACCATTTATTTGTGGTATTTCAGATCATAATCGATTAGATAGAATAAGTTGGATAAGAAGGCCAAATAAATTTTGGTGATTGCTTTACTTGACTTGTGAAATCAGGGTTTCCACAGATTTCGCACATTAAAATTCAATGAATTTCCAAGACAGATTTTAATTTTTCCAAGAAATTTTTCTAAATACCTAGTTACATCAAAAT
The DNA here is from genome assembly GCA_019095985.1 of Streblospio benedicti. Classification (NCBI taxonomy): domain Eukaryota; kingdom Metazoa; phylum Annelida; class Polychaeta; order Spionida; family Spionidae; genus Streblospio; species Streblospio benedicti. The sequence continues at coordinate 37,867,151 of CM032659.1, read as the reverse complement.
CAGGTCTATGTAAAGACCAAAGATGACAATAATATGTAAATAATTGAGTTCTATTCTTCTTTTGCACACAACTACAGATAAAGAAATCTTACCATACTATGTCATGTGTGGGTCTCGCGCAAAGCGCGCAAAAATTAGACTATGGAAAATATCAAGGTGCCGAATATAACAAAATTTTATTTCTACTCAAACAGCAATTAAATTACCAATTAAATCAAAATTCAAAGACTTTTTACTAACTTCTATCACTTGAACGAATTGGGGAGGTCATGCTTTTCATTTCTCGAATACTGGGGAGGTGGGGGGGGGGGGCGCGGACTTTCATTTTGTATATATTGGGGGGGGATTCCTGTGAGATTTTCTTATTATGTTTGGAGAAGATTTTTGACTATGATATAAAAGCTTAATAATGACATTCTGATGTCTAGTTGTCGTATTGCATTTTTTATCACAATACATGAGTAATACATAACCAAAATATAAGACTGCCCTATTTTATCTACATTTGGTGGATTTTTCTGTGTTGGACGATATTTTAGGGTCTATGAAGAACCAACATGAATCCATAGAAAAAGAAATCACTGAAGACATGTCCAAGTAACCCGGGGCATAGAACACAGGCATAAAAGAGGTCTAGAGTGTCCATAGAGCAAGTGTGTACAGTTGTAATTGAGAGGCTTGATCATTTTGTTTCTTGAGAAATGGAAAACGGACCTCATAAGAAACATGTTTCTGATGATTATATAAACTCTTCAATGTGCCATTTGTAAATTCTGCTTCTTTTTGCCATCATTTGATCTGCATATTAAAATAGTTATCTGTCTAATTCATGGACATGAGCTTATTTGTAAGAATAGGTAATTGTCTAAACTTTAGAGAGCTCAATTTTGCGTCAATAATGTTTGAAATAAAAATTTTTTGTTTTTATATTAACTCCATTAAGCGCTCATGTTGAACCACCACATGTGAGTGTACAGCGCACTAAATATTAAAAAGCACAAAAATTATTGTAGACATTGTATACAGATATGTAGTTAAGTTTATAATCTATCACTTTTGAACACTTCTTCTCTGGACTTGAGTCTCCCTATGTGGAGCATTTGAGTCATGCATTATACAGTTTAAATGAGGTCTTAAGCGTCCATTGAGGAGTTATAGATTTCATTTCATAAATTACATGGACATCAATATCACAAACATCTGTCTATATTCATATTGCTAAAAAATTGTGATGTGAAATCTGTTGATTTTTACCAAATTGACTTACACTGATCGAGTTTTTTTTATAAAGAATTTCTATTTATTCATGTTCAGTAACACAAACAATGAATAAATTTTACAATTTATAAACTAAAGGCGAGGATTGAATTGGTTTAAGCATAAATATATCTTTAAAAAGTCAAACATAAGGCTCTAATGCAAAGGTAATTATTCAAAGGAAGTAGTTTTAGGTGAATTACTGTGACATTTTCTTAACATGTTTGGAGAAGACTTTTGTACATGATAAATTTTTCATAGTGACATTCTGATGTCTAGTTGTTTCCTTATTTTTATTGCTATAAAATAGCTTTTTATTCCTACAGAGATGTGAACCCGTCAGCGTTGAAAATGTTAATCACAGCCATGAAAAATCTAAATTTTCAAAAAAAAAATCTTATTGAAAATATAAAAAATCTTAATAAAATCTTAATGTTTTTCTACTTATAATAAACAAGTAGTTGTCCGGAACCCAAAAAATCTCCCTCTCCTAGATCAGGCCCTTTTAGGTTTATCAATTTTAAAATCAGCAATTCAAATATATACACCTATAAAGAATGCTGTAGAAAGGTTACACATCTAATCAGAATGAAAATAAAAACACATCGTAACTTCATCAAAAGTGGGCTTAAGTACACCAAAATCTAATCAGGTCATAAACTGTTCCCAGGAGACAGATAAACACAGATTCAGAATAATTTGTTTTTAAAACACTTTGTAACTTCATCAAAAGTGGGCCAAAGTACACCAAAATCTAATCGGGTCTGCAGAGTAGTACAGTGAAGCTGAATGTGAAATTTGGTGACAATAGGTCAAATATTTCTCCCTGTATAGTGTTAACGAGGTATTAACACGTATTGCTCATAAGTTTTTTTTTTTTTTATTTTTATTAAATCACTTTCTACAGTTAAAAACAAAACATTATTAGCACTATGAAATTTAAACAAAACATACAATAAATGCTCATAAGATCATCAAAAGTAGGCCAAAGTACACCAACGTCAATTCAACTGTGGAGAATAGTATAGTGAACAAATTTGTTAAGTTTAATGATCATAAGTGAAATACTTTAACCAGTACAGTGGCAACAATAGCTTTATTAGAATATTACATAAATTTTTCAAAGGTACGCCAAAGTACGCAACCATCAAATCACGTGAGGAGGGTGATATAGACATACCAAATGTCGAGTTATCAGCCTGCTTATATCTTGGTACAAAATTTTCCATATATTAGATAGGAAATATCAAAATCCTTCAAAATTCTTGTATCCTTATGGAAATCTTAAATTCTATTAGTTTGTTATTTTAAGATACACCATTAGCTATTTTATGAAATAATTTCCCTTTATGAGTTTCTATCATACACTTAGAAAATTATCTATGGAAACAAGCAGTTATTTGTACTAGATGCTATTCATCATAGATAGTGGGATGAATGCTATTTTTATGTTTAGAAACATGGTGATCCTGCCTAAACTTCTTCCCACAAATATTGCATTCATACGGCTTTTCACCAGAATGTATTCTCTCATGGTTTGTGAGATGATCTTTTCGCCTGAATGCCTTATCACAGCAGCCACACTTGTATGGTCGTTCATCCGTGTGACTTCTTATATGCCTGGTTAAACTAGGTCCTTGAGAAAATGTTTTTTACAATAAATACACCTAAATGGTTTATCCTTTGTGTGGACACGTATATGTGTGACAAGGTTATGTTCATTATAAAATGTTGCAGCACAATATGAGCATTTATGCTTTTTCTCACTGGCATCATGGTGATTTGCGACATGGGATTTACAATGGCTCGAATTATAAAACCTCTCTTCACAATATTCACACTGGTACTTCCATTGACTTTGGTCCATGTGTATCACTTTATGCATATTCAAACGCCATCTATGGGTGAACATTCTATCACAGATTTCACATGTATAGCGTTCAATAATGGAAGGTAATTCATTATCTGTTACCACTTGATACTCTATTTCAACACTTGTTTTTTCTTCCATTTTGTGTTTTTTAAGTCTGTGCCTCTTTCTTTTATATTTCGTTTTATATTGCTTTGGACAATATTTACACTTATATAACCGTTTTTTGAGGATTGTTTCATTATTATTAACTTCAGTTTCATCTATTGTTAAATCCACTACACCTATATCACACATGCCGCTCTTTTTCATACAGTGTTTTCTCCGTTTGTGACTCTTCAGTTTTACTTTCTTCTCATACTCTTTTCCACACACATTACAACTGTATTTTTTCAAACTTTCTATTTTTGCTGAAACCAGTTCATCATCATCTATGATAATCACATCTTCTAGTGCCGTTTTTGACAGACCATTTTTATTTGTTTTGTGCTTCCTCATTTTATGGGATTTTAATTTCTCATTATTGCTAAACTCTTTATTACAATGTCTACATTTCCTTTTTGATTTCGTCTCTTCTATCCCACTAACTTTATTCTCACTCCCAATAATCACGCATTCATTTTCACATAAATCAATTGTTTCAACATTTTTTATTACAATTGGACTTGTAACTTCTTGTTGAAATTCATCTCCAAAACTGTCTATCTTTTTTCTTGCACAACCCTTTTCGATATTTCGTTTTTTATGTGCTTTGAGCTTCACCTTTGTCCGGAACATTTTCCCACAATGCTTGCACGCTATCCTTTTACTAGTAACGTTTACATTTTCACAGCTCATTTTTAACATACTACCTACAATAATGATTGAAAAAATTAAATCAGTGAAGAGCTTAGACAGGGAGTTAATAATATTTAGGTGCACAATTTTTGTTTGACAAAGAACCAATTAACAAGGAACCTCATAAACATTTTACGTTTTAAAGGGGACAAGATTTTGCCAAAATTTTCAAACATAAATAAGCAGCATAAGCACTAAATCAAAAGAGGCCCCCCGTACATATCTTATTTTTTTTTTCATTCAAGACAAACAAAATGTACTGAAAGTCAAACCTTATACAGAAACAATTTTCCAAGACCCCAAATGCTGTGTTTACATATATACACACATAATGATGTCGCAATGAGGTAAAATAATGCCACTCGCGACAATTTTCTTACAGACACATGCTGTGTGCATAATCATGAAAAACTGGGTACGATGGACTTTCAAGACTTGAAACACATTATGCCACATAGCATATAGGACCATGGATCTTTTCTTTTAAATATATATTAGCAATAAGCAAATAACAAAGCCCATTGAAGCCAAACTACATGAATACATGTATAATACTTTTCTATTAATTTCAAAGTCAACTGATCAAACAAGACATACCTTGATTCCTATCATAAATGTTTGCACTATGTATTTGTGATAACTATCTTCATCCTCCCTGCTATGGTTATTATAAATATTTCATCAGTATACAGAATCAAGCACTATGTTCTCTATTTACTTAAAGATATATTGGTAATTTTACAAATTTAATTGAAACAACTGAATTAAGTAGCTGACATTTGTTTATATCTAAAATAGATATAAAGAGACCCCCCCACATATATCTAAATGAAAAGATTTATTTTCAATATGGAATTTACTCATAATGGTCTCATCTCCAAAATTGCATTATTTTGTTTTCAGTACATATCTCATTCTTTATGATAGTCATGGTCTATTGGTTGTCATCACATTTTGTTTTAACATTACTAACATTTAACCGTAAGAACTTTTACTACACTATGAAATTTAAAAATTGCTACTTTAGAATCAAAGTAACTTCAATCATAATGCAAAAGAAATCTGAATTGAACAATGTTTTACTAATTTATTTTTCGGAAAATATCATTTTGAAAAAGTAGAAATATACTAAACCATCTCACACAAATAAACATACAAATGCAGCAAACAATATCAAACAAGTAGTCATCGGGAACGCCATAAATCTCTCCTTCCTAGATCAGGGCCTTTTAGGTCAATCAATTTCAAAATTAGTAATTCAAATTCATTACAATATAATTGT
>CM032659.1:37842974-37857384 GCA_019095985.1 Streblospio benedicti | reverse complement strand
CGCAAGAGCTTCTTCAGGCCAAATGACAGTCCTTAGTTGCTCATGTGACCGCCATGGCGGCGGCAGTCACATGACAGCAGTGGCAGGAAAACGGGGGCGGGGGGGGGGGGGCAGGTTGTAGCCGGTGTCTCGGTTCATCTCAGGGCGCCGTACACGGATTTCCACGGCTTCCCTGATCTTTCTACGGATTTCTAAGTCCTCACGCGCCACAAGTTTGAAGTCTCTGGGGCTGATGGTATGGCCCGTGTCTCTTATATGATCACCTACAGCGGTGGGCACTCTCTTGGGGTTCAGGTGCTCTTTGATACGAGTACTTAACGTTCTTCCGGTCTCACCAACATAAGTGTACCGGCACTGTGGGCACTGTACTTCGTATATAATACCACATTTAGAGTCATCCGGAGACTTGTCCTTCGGAGTGGTCAACATGGATTTAATGGTGTTGAAAGGTTTGTGGTAGGTGCTTACACCGTGTTCACGAAACACACGGTTTAGTTTTTTCTGACAGCCCTCTCACATAGGGGATGCAGACTGGGGTTTTTGTACTGCCACCACTGTTTGCGTCATTGGACGACTCTTTGACTTTTGGCCTTGGTAACTTAAACACCCATGGTTTATATCCATTGTCTTTCAACACTGCTTTGACATGCTTACACTCACTGGCCTGGTCTTCAGGCGTAGTGACCAAATTGTGGGCACGATTTAGGAGAGTCCGGACCACTGATCTTTTATGTTCCAAATGGTGGTTTGATTGGATATTCAGGTATTGATCAGTGTGCGTCGATTTCCGATAGATTTCAACTGAAGTGGTGGCATCATCATTAATCTTAACACATGTGTCCAGAAAAGGTATCTTGAAATTCACCTTGGGTTCATTAGTGAATTTAATGTTGGGATCAATGCTATTGATGTGGTTGGTGAAACCTTCTATGAAGTATTCATGGATGAGCACAAAGGTGTCGTCTACGTATCAGAACCACATATGTGGGGGGTTGGGTGCTGTCGCCAGTGCTCGAGTTTCAAAGTCCTCCATATACAAATTGGCGACTATGGGAGAAACTGGAGAACCCATGGCTGCCCCATGTGTCTGTTTGTAAAATTCACCCTTGTATACAAAATATGTAGTGTTCAGGCAAAACTCTAGGAGTGACAAGATCTGGGATGGATTCAAACTAGTTCTTTTGTGTAGGGTGGTGTCAGTTTCTAGTTTGCATTTGATACACTCCACTGCCTTTTCCACCGGTATGCTGGTGAATAACGTGGACACATCATAAGATATCAGTTTTTGTCCCGGAGGGACTTCAAGGTCTTTGATTTTGTTCACAAAGTCCATGCTGTTTTTGATATGGTGGGGCGATTGTCCGACTAACGGCGAAAGAATATCAGCAAATAACCTTGCTGCCTTGTATGTCACACTCCCTATGCTGGAAACTATGGGTCTTAAAGGGTGGTCTTTCTTATGGATCTTGGGTAAACCATATAGTTTAGGCACCTCCGAAGCCCTCGGATAGATCCTTCTTTTCAGTCTCCGAAATGGAACCCTCCCTGTTCCAACCCCTTAACAACTTAAGGCTACGACCTACCCCCCGTTTTCCTGCCACTGCTGTCATGTGACTGCCGCCGCCATGGCGGTCACATGACCAACTAAGGACTGTCATTCGGCCTGAAGAAGCTCTTGCGTTTAGAGCGAGTCTCGCCAAAGTGTGAGTCCCAATGGTTTCTGTTGGTATCTTTAAATTCTTGTCTATAACAAATTTGGTGTCTAATCATATGTGGTTTGTGCCAGGGAAAACAGTAAACCAGGTTACAAGACGCTATATTAACAGTAAATACGGTGAATCCAAGATGGCCGCAATATTGGTAATAGTATAGATGCTTTGAGTCTCAGACTTTCAATTCGAGGATGACAGATGAAGAGTTTCGTATCTGAACATTGCCTTTGATATCAAGGCAACATATTAAACAAGTTATCATATTGAACAGGTTGTAGGATGCTATGATAAAAGTATACTCTGTAAAATCAAAGATGGCTACCAATATTGGCAGTATATTTGGTTAGAATCAATAACGTTTGATTCTTGTATAATGGAATTACAAATTAGATGTCTACTCATTATATTTTTGATGCCAGGAAAAACTGTGAATTACTTACAGGAAGCAAAATACTTATTTGACTGTTTATTTGGGTAACAATATTAAAATGCCTGAGCTGAAAGTGAATTGCTATCTTTTAATTATATAGAAAGTGTCAATGACTCTAAACGTGTCTTTGATACTGTGAAATAATCGGGTAGGCTATGTAAAGTTATTTGGAAGATCGTGGAATCGAACTCACGGTCTTCCATCCATGATTCTGACCAGTCATATGTCATGGGCAGACGTGCTGACCACTGCACCAATCTCCCTTGCCACAATACGCATACTTCAGTTCGCACCTGTATCAAACTTATGCAATGGAACTTTTGCCGCATTTGATACTATTATTAGCCTCTGGGCCACTTCTTCCACAATACATGTATAAATGTGTCACCATTGACACACGTGTATATGAACTGTGTTGTAGATAAGGCCACTGATAAAGCAGGTCAGACGCAGTTTCTCTCTTTAAAAGCTGCTCAATGCAGTCTCCTTCACGGCAGACCAGTAGCTCCTACCGGTAAGTACACAAAGGTACCTTCTATACTTGCTTACTGTATATGGAATTTATGAATTTGTGTTTGTCTGTACACCTTAGTCGCAATCAGATGACAAATTACAATTCACCAAGGTGAAAAATGAAGTTCATCAAAACATGTACATGTATCTATAGTCTATATCAATAAGTTAATTTTGGTGCTCTGTGCGGCTATTTGTTCTGGTACATCGTAGATTTGCAAGGTTATGTTTCTCATCGTCCAACTCGTGCTGTTGCCTGTTTAACAGTGTTTATGAGCATTTCATACCTTTTAATGTGTGACATTGGACGGTTGGCAACAAAATGTGGAGTTGGCATTGTTAATACAGTGGTGGGTGTAGGGCGTGGGGAATACAGTGGTGGGTTCTGGGGGTTGTGTGTCAGGACAGTGCCGATGCTGTAGCCCAGTGCTATGCAAGTAACATTTGCTGTTGAATAGTGAACAGGGATGGGCGTTGACAGCACAAGGTGTGTGCTGGCAGGACAGTAAGGAGGCTTCAGACCAGTGCTATGCATTATTTTTGTTAAATCCTTGTGGGGGATTTGGGTGACGTGGGCAGGTGCTATCATGACGTGGTCAGGTGGTGTCAGAAATGCCGGTGGTGGTGGGTGACTATAGTGGTGGGTGTGGTCAGGAGGAAGCTGTTCCAATAGTGATACATTGGTGAGTGCTGGGGTGGGGTGTCAGGATAGTGTGGATGCTGCAGACCCATATAATGCAAGCAATATTTGTTGTTAGATAATGGGCGGGAATTGTGTATGTTTGGTGTTTACTTCAGAAATAAGGCATTTATTGATTTTTCATCCCCACGGGTATAAGCTATTATTGTCATTTATTCCTGGCTGCCCTCAGGTTTAAGGAACAATTTGTTAAGAGTAGTGGTCAATGTAAGTAACCAAATCTGTTCAAACACGAGCTTGATGGTTCACCTTAACTGTGACCTCAGTCTACCTTAAGCATATCAAATATCGCCCTGTAGAATCGTATCGGTTTCAATTGGTGTTGATCATGAGTGCTTAAAATATGGAAATTTTGCTGATTTTATGCACTGATAAATTGTGGGTTCATATGAATCTATTTTGCACTCCCTGTAAGCAGTCGTTCGATAAATTGCAATTGTGAATGTATATATTATTACTGTAAACAAAGTGAGTTCTGTAGTTGCCTCTGTAATGATGGAACTTCCTAGGACGATCTATGTGGAGGAACTTACCTGGGCTCCGGTGATGATCTGTGGGGCGTGAGGTCTCGCCTGTGTCAAATTCTCGTGCTCTCCCTAGGTCAAGTCGACGACAAGCTCTTCCTAGGTCACTGTATGGCCGGCTCCACACTTCTCTCTCCCCCAAGTTTCACAATGAAACGGGTTTGGGAGGGTGGGTGCCATCTTGCTTCCCTTTTCATTCTTGAAACTTTTCCACCAAGCTAGTGGAGTCGAGCGTATACAACTACGCTCTCCCCCAGTCTCTGTCTTAATAGTTGGCCTTCAGTATTTAAAGAAGCCTTGCTCACGCTTGCTAGCAACCTTCTCCAAACAGGAAGGGCGACTGTGTTCTGTTACTGCCATGATGCTCGCCTTCTTTGTTGTTAGAAATGGCTTAAGGTGACGCACATGGACCCATTTCTCTATCCCGGGCCGGCGGCCTCTCTTTACTTTGCATGGATTGTCTCTGTGCATCTTGATCTTTGTACTCAGGTCGCTCCCCACTTCCAATACCTCGTGGAGTCGTGTCCATGGCTGTGAATGCAGGACATCTCTCTTGCTCGGGGGTGAAAAAAGCAGCACCAGGTCTCCAACCTTGTATTGTCGTTCTTTGATACCAGTCTTTGTCTGCTGGCTTTTCTGTATCTCCACCGCCCGACCTGCTACTTCACATACTACCTCGGCTGTCTGCATCGCCAGATTCCTCTGGTGAAATACATCAGAGGAGTAACATTGAGGAACAACCCAATTGTTGCATCCATACATTAAGTCCATGGGAAGCAGGGGATCCGCGCACTGGCTGTAAAACAGTCGCTGTGGCGTGAATCCTGTGCTCGCGTGTGGAGTCGCGTTGTACGCTATACATTATATGGCAACAGCTCATCCCAATTGTCTTTTTTTGGACGTTCAAATCCTGTAGAATCGCTTTCATGGTCTTGTTACTACGCTCCACAATATCGTTGCTCCAGGGAGCGTATGATGTGGTTCTTGACTTGTCGATGCCGTACAGTTTGCACAACTCAGTACACACCTGGTTGTCAAACTCTGTGCCTTGGTCGCTGTGTACCTTTCTCATCGTGCCATGCCGCGAAATGTACTAGCGAAAAAGCACATTCGCAACGGCCTCTGCTGTTTTCCTGTCTAGAGCATACAACTCCAATCTTTTGCAGAAGTAGTCCTGAAAGACAGATGTACTTGTAACCAGATGTGGTCTCTGGGTGGGGATCCTGAAGGTTGATTCCCACACGCTCGTGCGGAAAACCCACGGACTTGTGCTTCATTGGGTTCTTCCCTCCTCCAGCGCCAGTCATGCGTTGCTGGCAGGTGATGCAGATTCTGCACATCAGCTTGATGTCCTCCCATATGTTTGGCCATGCAAACCAGCAGCGCAGCAACTCGTAGACTCGCCCCTACCCTAGGTGGCTGACACTGTGAACGTGGACACATCTCCAAATGCTCTCACGCCATGCCACCGGGACAAAAAGAACCGCTGTTCTCTGGTCAGGGCATCTTTTTGCGGATAGGGTCTTGTTCAACCGCCAAACGCCATCTCGGTCCTGGAACAAATATTTCCACAGTCGACCTTACTCCCACACCGCAGGAGTTTCGCTTCTCATAGCATCAGAGTCGTAGTCTCTGCCCCATAATCTTTTCAGCTCTGCTAATCTCTGTATACACTGGTCACAGGCTTGGGCCTTTCGCCACACTGTTGCAGTGAAATGCGCCAACACCTGTACACACTGGTCCTCTGCTTGGGAAGGAGACTGATCCACCAACAAACCGTCCTCCTCTTCTGAGTCATAGCTTGTGTCCTGGCTTTCTGGATCTCCTCCCTGTACTAGCGGCTCAGGCACAACTGCAGCCCTGCACCTCTTTTCTGCCACTCGTGTTGATCTTCACACTTCAACCTCTTCTCGTGCCAGGAGTACGGCGTCTTCTGCCTCTACCTCGCACAAGTCCAGGTGCATGTGGTTTGGTAGATTGTGTAACCTTCTTGTGAGATAGACATTGTAATCAATGCCATTCACGAGATCCGGACAACCGCGTAGAATACCCTCTTACTCGCGCAGTAGGACGGATGGCTCTTACATAGCGTCTTTGTGTCAAATCCTAGCGGCACGAATTTCCCCTCTTGCTCTTGTTCCAGTGTGCCCCCGATAGTGAACAGACTCGCGTCCACTTTGAGGTGGAAGTCGAGCCTGGGCTTTGGGTAGTACAGCAGCAGGAACTCTTCTATATACTTTTTGATCTTTTTAAAGGCGGCTAGTTGTTCTGACATCCAATTGAACGACACACCTTTCTTTGTTAACTCTGTCAGTGGCGTAGCCAACTCGCTGTAGTTTGGTATGAAGTGACGGTAGTACCCAGTGAAACCGAGATACGTCCGCGTCACCATGAGGTTCTGTGGAATCACCCAGATGTGCAGAGCTTGTACTTTACTCCGGCTGGGACAAATCACCTCTTTGTCAACCTCATGCCCTATATACTTGACACTGGTTGCAAAGAGCTGGCACTTTGCTGGTTTCAGCTTCTAGTTGGCTGTTCGTAAAATGCTTGAAGACCGCCCAAGGGTTCTGCTTAGCCGCCTGGAAACTCCGCCCGAACACCAGGATGTCATCCAGGTAGACCTAGCATTAACTCCAGACGATGTCGGCGAATACCATCTCCATCAATTGGCAGAACGTCGCCGGGGTGTTTCATAGCCCAATCGGCATGATGGTTCACTGATAGAGTCCTCTGTGCATCACTAAAGCTGTTTCCTCCGCATCTTGTTCATCCATCGCTACTTGCCAGAACCCGCTCGCTAAGTCACGGGTGCTGAAGTATTTGGACCCCTCAAGGGCGTCCAAACACTCATCGATCTTCGGAAGTGGATACGCGTCTTTGTTGGTAACCACATTGAGTCTGCGAAAGTCAATTCAAAACGAAGCTCTCCGTAATTTTTGCACACCAACACCACTGGGGTTCCCCAAGGCAACTTGGACGGCTTGATGATTCCACTCGCCATCATCTTGTCCGGTTTCACGTTTGACATACTCGTGCTCTTTGTGGGAGAACCGGAAGTACTTCTGTTTGATGGGTTTCGAATCTCCCATGTCTATCTTGTGGCAAATCTTGTCGGTGAAACCCTAAGTATCGTCTGGTCCCACGGACAGGTGCGCGAATTCTGTCACCAAGGCCTCCAGCTCGGAGACCTCATCTGTCATCGACACCCCTTCAGCCGGAAACATGCAGCGGAGGTGCTCTGGGATTTCTCACAGAGGCTCCTCTGTTAGTGTCATAGCCTGCAATGGAGGCAGGTTTCCATCTCCAAAGTACAACTGCCAGCCGGCCGTGATCAGAGGGGGCTCAGAACCCTCTCCTTCCGGGATCAGTTGCTTGCTGGTCCACTCACTTCTGTGCCTGGTCCGCACTAACTTCATGCTAGCCACGTGGGTGGTAATGTGCCAGATATGGATCTCTGGTTGTTGCCTCGTGGAGGTCGACTGAGAGGGTGTGTGACTACAATGTTCCCCTATCCTTGTCTTGCTGTTATGTTGAGCGAGCATTACTCGAGCCATGGAATGACCGCTGTCGTCCTTGGGACCTCTCTGGGCTGGCCGGGTATCGATGGGTTCCTCGCCCCCTGATGGTGTCGCCTTAATGCACCCGCCATAGCTAGCTTTTGTCTCTGCTCTTGGCACTTTCCTGCCCGCGCTACCAAACCACTCCTCTGGCGTTATCTACTGTGGTCGTGCCACTGTTCTGTGTACTTTGTATCTGTTCTGGCACTTTGGGGTTGGCAACCCCAATCCCGATTGACGATTCATCCACTTGCTCCACTCCCCGTCGGCCTCTTTTGCATGTCAGGGCGGATGGGATACAGGTCTTCCCTGGCCCACCTCCGTGCGAGTCCCCTTGGACCTGGTACGGCGCGGTCTGTAGACTCCGTTGCTTTGCAGGGTCTCCGTCGGTAACTGACGAGGCACATAACTTCGAGTTCCCGGCGGAGTCAGGACTTGGCCCAGGCAGCACTCCTGGTCCCATGGATGTCGAATCCGGTGATAATTCCCCATCACTAAGGTAGCCCATGGTGCTCTTGTGTCGCTTGTATACAATGCGGCAGAGGAGACTCGCGACTCTGTCCCCCTGCCAGTTTTCCTGCTGCTTGCTGGAACTCACACTCGAGGTGGATGCCTCGTTCATGCCTACGGGTTTCTTGTAATACAGTCTTGCAATCTCTAGCCACTTGTCTTTGTCTTCTTTGGAGGTGAAAAGACACTGCGTACGAGGGTGTCCTGTCTTCTCGCAGTGCCAGCACTGCATGCTGGAGTAATCCCTCCCCTCTCTGCGACTCTCAACTGACCTGGACTTGTTTCCACCCCCGCGCGCGCGACACGAGGTGGAATGACTTTTCGCGGTGTCATCTCCTGGTGTTGCAGTTTTTTGGCATTGTCTTGCTCTTTTTCTTGAATGATGTTCGCCTGGTACATGGACAGATCATCCCGCCCCCCTGGCGTACTAGCTCCGAGGTCACTATGGTAAGGGTAGCCCCGGCATGCAGAATCATGTCATCATACGTTTTTCGCAGTGAGGCCATGTTCAATCCAAGCTAGAGTCGCTTCAACACAGCCGTCCCTCGTTTTGTCAGATCTTTGGCATATGCTTGCCTTGGGAGCGCATACAGGTTGGAGATGAAGCCTCACACAGATTCTTTGTTTCCTTGTTTCCGGTTGATCAACTCTTCCTCGACTGCCCTTGCCTCAAATTCCACATGGAAGTGAGAAATTGAGGGTAGCCACTAGTGTGGCCAGTCGCTCCTCTGCTCAAGTGTCATGTTGAGCAGTGCTCCTTGTGCCTTGCTGGTCAATCTGTCTACCAACCACCCAGCCCACTTGTGGGAGGCTACGAGGTACATGGTCATCAGCTCGACGAACATCTGCATGTATTCAGACCACATCTGGTTTCTGTCGGTGGTTTCTGTCGGGATGGTTGAACTTGTGGAACATCTTGATACGATCTTTGAACTTGACGGTGGTAGGGACACCTGTATAAGGTGTCTCGTCCTCCGAGGACGAATCTTCCACTGGCTGGTTGAGCGGTCTGCACGCTTGTGAGACCTCTGTGCATTTGATTCCACAGTTCTGTTCCATGTTCTTTCTTGTACCTTGTACTCTTCCACTGCATTGACCCAGGGTGTCTGGTGGAAACGACTTACGAGCGGGTCGTCTAGCGGGGTTCCCTCCAGTGCCGAAGACTCGCCACGGCCCGTTGAGAGACTCGCAGAGGCGGCATTCGCTGCTTGCGGTGGATCTCTCGCGGCCTCAACGGGGTCGTTCTTTGCTGGGCGCTCCTCCAAATGGATAAATATCGACAGAGAGGGTGCATACCCGGCTCCCTCGCTCCGCGAGCTGTCCCCTGCTTCTGTTGTGGGCTGTGCAGTCAGCTCCACGAGGTGAAACTGTAGCCGACAAACTTCTTGTTCTGCCTCCAAGCGAGCTTTTTCGGCCCTTAATGCCGCAAGTGGCTTGGAGACTTCTTCTTGCTGCGCTGGTTCTTGTGTGGGTGCCTTCACAGGTGCCCTGCTTGGTGGGTAGGGTTTAGGGGTGGGCAAAGCTTCGAACCTTCGAACCTTCGTTCGTCTGCCTATACCTTCGAAGGTAACTTTAACAACCGAACATTCCGGGTGACACTATTTCTATTTTATATTCCCTCTTGCATGGTCAAATAATCACTGTGACGGTAATCAAGTTCATGATAGAAACAGCATGATTATTTAAAGATGAAACAAAAGTACCTTTCAGGTCAAGCGTTTGTTACGTAATCAAATGACTTGCACATTTATTTGCACAGCCTTGTGGCTGGTTATAGGTGGCCAGTTGTTACGTAACTGAGACCACAGTAAGCAATAGCTGTAACTAGCATTACCTACGAATTAAAGAATTAATTTACACTTCGCCTGGGCCATTGTTATGGGGCAGCACAGATCTAACAAAACAAGTTACACCACCTACGAGCAGTTCACTAATTTTAGTCGGCCGGGGCCGTGCCGTTCTTTATTGGGTGATGCACTGTGTAGCGTATATTGCCAATTAGCTAACTTATACTCTTAAACGTTTAAAAATCAATGGTAATTTAAGGTCATTGGTTAGGGACGGTGCAATATTTACCAGGAAGGCGGACCGCTGCAATTGGTAGGGGGACAGGTACTTTTTTCAAGGTGCAAAGTAGGGGGACCGGATGATTTTTCATTCTCGTTGGGCATGGGACATGTACTTATTTTCAGCTGCTGAAATCCCACCTCGACGTAAGTGAATCGGTACAAATTAATCACGCGAATATTCATGGGGAGGGGACGCGGACTTTTTTAATGAATAGAGGTCATGGGACATCAGTTTTTTTTTCATCACATCAGCAGGGGACAAGACCTTTTTTCAGACAAGTTTTTCGATACGCACCGGTCCCCCCGCCTGTTAAATATTGCACCGTCCCTTACTGTAGCCTATCTCAAGGCCTTTAAATGATCTGACATGAAGGCCTATTCTAAAAGCCTCTGTATGACGTCAATTTTGCAAAGAGATTTGCTAAAGTGACGTCATTTACTAAAACCACGTGGCTTCTATTTTAGAAACAGCAGTCCAGCTGTAGTTGGGTATTTTCCCGTTTAAGCACGTGGTACTGTTTATTTCTAATGTGGTTCTGGTTCATTACTTCACAAATAAGCCAGCCCCAGTTATTACCGGGAAGTCTTAGCATGTGGTACATGTATTGGGGAATGTTTGATGAAGTTCTGTTTTGTAATATTTTGTTTATTTGATAGTCTATTGCTATCTGATCATGGATAATGAAGCAATTAGACATAGCTTGCAAAAGATTGGATAAGATCATTTTCAAATAGTTTTATTTTATAAAATGATTTTAAGTTTTCTTTTTCACACAGCAAGCACTTATAGTAGGTATGAGGTTGAAGTCTGACATCCTTATTTGTTTTTATAGGTGTACTGTAGTTAACTTTTGGGGGACTATTATTTGGAGGTGTATCCATTTTGTTAAAAAAACTAAGTCATACATGTCCAAGTAACTGAAAAACACATCAGGATTACATCCTTAATATCTTGGCTGACCCTTACTATACCTGATCACCCATGCATGCAGCTGCAGTGTCTTGGCTGACCCTTACCTGATCACCCATGCATACATGGTCTGCTGCTTCTTAAGCTGTTGCTAGTGATTACTCTGGTTTTAAAGGCTATAACAGGCCAGGATGTTTGAGGCTGCATATTCAATATCAGTGGAATTCCTAGGGTTCTGTAAAATACCTTATATCTATAAGAGCTAGAGGCCGTCGCAACTGTACTTGCTCGTTGACACGAGTGGTTTATGTAATAATATAAATAAGAACTATTAGATATAAGGTCTTTTGAAAGACTATGGTTACTGTGAATATGAAAGATAAGAAGGTTTTTGACCCAATTATATATTGGTGTATCAACTGGAACTTGCACTAGTCAAAGTTCCAACAATCTTATGCAATGTCGGCAAACAACGAATACATGCCATGCTAATTTCTCGTGCGAGTAGTAAATTTCAAGGAAATTGCTTTCTTATAGAAGCTGACCGGCTATTCAAAGTTACATAACGTTGTCTTTGACATAACTGTTTGTATGTAGTTCTTTCGTATCATTACACAACTTGCGCCGGTTAAAGGTCAAAAGAGGGCTATACGATATCAGTAACAAACAATACACACACAGCTAACTTCTGTGATATTTTGCTTGAAGTATGTGAATTTCTCGAGTTACGAAAATTGTTTGAGGCTCTTGTGCCATTCAAAGCTTTTATCTGGGTGTTCTTAGTACATGTACAATATTTACTTACTTATCAACGAACGCTTGAACCTTCATTCGTTAAAGTGTCCTGAAGGTTCAAAGGGTAAAACCTACCGAAGGTCCCACCTCTAGTAGGGTTTACGGGTCCCAACAACCCGTTGTAGCAGGGTAGGAGGTGGGGAAGCAGCCTCCTCTTCTTTTTTACCGTTGCACAACGCTTGGAGCTTGCTCGCTTCTGTAGTCTCGCCCGTTCTTGTTGCGCTGTCTCCGCCACTTCATGGTCGGTTGACTCTCCCCATAACGATTCGGGCTCAGCAAACTCCAGCAGCAATTCTACCTCCCACGTAGTGAGGTGTCGTGAAGTCCGGCACCACAACTCTGCCTTTGCGATGTCTTGTCCCTCGACCAGCACTTCTTTCAGACACTGGGCCAAAGATTCACTCAACCCATCGGCAGCTTCGCGGCTTCTCTCCTTGAACTCTTTGCAAGCTGTCTCTCGGCTCCCACTGAGTGGTAACATCAGTATTTTCTATGCAGTGTTGAGGGTGATGTGGTAAGCGTACTGGCCACTCTCTGGTAGCCAAACGTACGGCAAACCATCGCAGGTTCCGGGGTGGCGTCCTTGGATCTGATCTTGGTAATACATGCGTTCAGTGTGTATCCCCAGGATTGCTTGATTGTCTTCTTGCAAGGAGAGGTATCTCCACATGACTATTGCTGTTGGTCCTTGAGCCTCCCTCGCGACGGATCTCTTAACCAAATGGGGCTTCTCCCGTGGCAAGAGGTTCTTCTGGGAAGAGTTCATCTTCGTCTTATTCTCCTTTTTGGCACTCATGTGTCTCTGATTCGTTTTGTGGTCCAACACTCTCTGGTGGTCTGTCACAGGTCTTGGAACCGGCACTTGGTTCTTTGGTGCGACCTTAAGCCCGTCCTGCCCTTTTCGGGTGGGAGTGACTGGGTGTCTTGTCCTGTGGGAGGGGTTCCATTGCGGGAGCCAGCTGCCCAGGGGAGTCGCCAACCGTACCTCTGGTTCCATTCTCTGCGCCTTTCTGCGGTTTAGGTTGAGGGTCCTTTTCTTCATTGGAACTTCCTAGTTCAGGGATCCTCTGTAGGGTCATTGTGGGTAGTAACACTGTGGATGCGAATATGTGGCTCATTCTACTCGCACTGGTTCCTCCATTCGCGGAGTTCACCACAGCCATTGATTTCCTCCGCGGAGCCTCCTGGGTTGGTTGGGAGTGGGTCGCGTTGGAGCCCAAAGCCACGCCTCCAACCATACCGTGCCAGATGTACATGTAGGTCCCGTGGGGGTGACCGCGCATCTCTCGGCGAGGCGGTTCTCTGCCCTCGGCTTTGTCCAACTTGAGGCTTTTGTCGACAGCCTGGTCCTTTGGTAGAACATTGGTCGTCTTTTGCCCGTCGCGTGGCGTTACTCGCCTGTGATGGAGCTCTTGATGCTGGATCTTGTGTCTTTCGCACCAAGAGTGTCGCTACCCCTGTGTCGGACATCGTAACTGGATATCAGCATGCACACTGCGGTTAATGCGTGTACCTATGTGAGATCCTAGTCACAGCACCAAACTGTAAACGAAGTGAGTTCTGTAGTTGCCTCTGTATTGGTGGAACACCCCTGGACGATCTATGTGGAGGAACTTGCCAGGGCTCCAGTGATGATCTGTGGGACGGCAATGCGAGTATCTCCCGGCCTAGGGCACTTGAAAGATCTGCCCCGTATCCACATGGCTATGTACACGCGTGTACACCCCACCCTACTGGTCTAGTACCAGGGTGGACCCACCGTACTTGATCAGAATGCTCGTATGCTTCTCGTTGTTTATTAGGTTTACCGTGAACAGCCGTCTAACGTCCAGAGGACGCAGTGTGGCTGGTGACACCCTGGGTTTTACAAAAGGCCTCCAAATGGGGAGGACTTCACACCAGTGCTGACACGCACTGTTTCAGGCGTCCCAGACGGAGTGCAACACGGGACCAGGGCCACATTGAGAGAGGTACCCACTGGGTAGCCTCTGTAGAAGTTAGTAAAGAGGGCCTATTCCTGAGAGAATAGGTTGCCAGCCCTACTGCTTCCGACAAGAGCTAAAGGAGAACTGCCGCTATTCGGCTCTAAAACCCCTACCAGAGAGTACTGGCTTCCTAATCCTATTGTGGCCATAATAAAGGACAACAAAGACTATCATGGTGTGTGTAACATGGACAACTAAACCTAGTCCAGTGCAACTTCTATTACCTAATTTTATACTATGCGAGAATGCTACAATTCTCGGGCACTGGAAACTGCATGAAACTCGTTTTGTTACATTGCGCTAATTTTTGCACTTTGTTCCGAGAACTCCTCTAAAATGTGACTAACTAGGTGGCATCTGCCTGCAGGTGATTGTTCATAGTGCTTGGTAGATATGCAAGTTTATGTTTCCGATGTTTGTTTGGCTGTCTATTGATGATTTTATGACAAAAATTGCAGGTGGCGGCTGACATATTGGAGTCATTTGGCGTCAATTGGCGTTGTGTTTACACATAGACACACACTAAGATTCCACATGGCCTATGTGTATTGTAGAAGTATCTATGCATTTAGATTGCAGTCGCTTTCCATAAAGAGAACTCCCCTCCATTAAGAACACTTAAGATCCTTTGACAGTCTTAATAGAGTTACTCTACTTAGACTTATCAAGTGCTGATTTTAGCTACTTGGGTCATGTTGTGCT
>CM032659.1:37827921-37842874 GCA_019095985.1 Streblospio benedicti | reverse complement strand
GACGGTTTGGGGCAGGGGGGGCCCATAGACGGTGGTCAGGTGGTTTTTTGAAATGCCAGTGGGGTTGGGTGGGGGGTGACTAATAGGGGGTTCGGGGGGGTGGTCCCAAGGGGGGAAGGGGGGCTGTTCCAATAGTGAATTGTTGAGTGTGGGGTGGGGTGCGTTAGTGATGCTGAAAACATATTGCAAGAAAATTTTTGGGTTTTTTTGTTGTTAGATAATGGTGGGAATTGTGTAGTTTGGTGTTATTTCAGAAAAAAGGGCATTTATTGATTTTCACCCCATGGTATAAGCTATTGAAATTTTATCCTGGCTGCCTAATAGAAAAGGTTTAAGGGACAATTTGTAAAGAGTAGCGGTCAATGAGAAAAACCTTGTTCAACAGAGTTGATGGTTACTTAACTGTGACCTCAGTCTCCTTAAGATATCAAATATCGCCTGTAGAATCATATGGGTTTAAATTTGGTGTTGATCATGTGCTTAAAACAGGATTTTTCTGATTTTATGCACTGATAAATTGTGGGTTCATATGAATCTATTTTGCACTCTTTGTAAGCAGTCTTTGATAAATTGAACTGTGAATGTATATTTATAACTGTAAACAAAGTAGTTCTGTAGTTGCCGCTGTACTTGGAATTTCCTTGAGGATTTGGGGTGGAGGTCTCGCCTGGTCATTTTCCCCTGTCTCCCCTAGGTCAAGTCGACGACGAGCTCTTCCTGGGTGTTTCCTGTATTTTAGTCCGGGGTTGGGGTGCCATTTCTTCCTTTTCATTCTTGAAACTTTTCCACAAACTAGTGAGCTATACAACTACGCCTTTCCAGTCTCTGTCTTAATAGTTGGCCCCCCAGTTTAAAGAAGCGTTGCTCACCTCGCTAGCAACCTTCTAAACAGGAAGGGTGATTGTGTTCTGTTACTCCCATGATATACCTTCTTTATTAGTTAGAAAGGTTCCCGGATGGACCCTTTTTCTATCGGCGGGCGGGCCCTCTTTACTTGCATGGATGTCTCTGTGCATCTTGATTTGGGAAGGTCGCTCCCCACTTCCAATACCTCGTGGAGTCGTGTCCATGGCTGTGAATGCAGGCATCTCCTGAGGGGGAAAAACACCAGGTCTCCAACCTTGTATTGTCGTTTTTTGATACCAGTCTTTGTTGCGGCTTTTCTGTATCTCCACCCCCGACCCTTTACTTAAATTATTATTTCCCCGTCTGCATCCCCAAGATTCCTCTGGTAAAAGGGAAAGGGGAAATTTTTGAGGAAAAACCCCAATTGTTAAATCCATAAATTAAGTCCTTTGGGGGGAAGGGGAAATGGGCCATCCCTGAAAAACATTTGCTGGGGGTGAACCTTTTTTTTTAGTGGGAGTCGTTGAAATCCCTATACTTTTGGGCAACAGCTCTTTCCCCAATTGTTTTTTTTGGGACGCTAAAAACCCTAGAACCCAGGGTTTCTTGTTACTACGCCCCCCACAATATCGCTCCAGGGGGGATGAGGGGTTTTTTGGGATTTTGTCGATGCCGCACAGTTTAAACTCAGTAAAACCTTTGGTTGTCAAACCGGGTTTTTGGGTTTGCGTGATTTTCTATTTGCCCCCATTAAAATTTTACTCGAAAAGAATTTTTGCGAGGCCCTCTCCCTTTTTTCGTCTGGGGCATAAACTAAAATTTTTTTGGAGAAGTAGTCCTGAATGAAAGATGTTTTTAACCAGAGGGGGGTCTCTGGGTGGGGGCCCCCGGGAAGGGGATTCCCCCCACCCCTTTGTGCAAAACCCACGTTTGGTTTTCTTGGTTTTTCCCCCTTCCTGCGCCGGTCTTGTTTTAACTGGCAGGTTGCAATATTTGGTCCCCCCTCCCCTTTTGGGAAAGGGGTTTTTGGTCCCCCGGGGGCCGCCCCCTTTTTCGGGGAAGTGGTACCCCTTTTTTGGTCCTCTTTTTTAAAATCTTCCTTTCGGGATTTTTTGGGGCCCAACCCCTTTCCCCCAAACGGGATCTTGATTCCCAACCTCTTCTCTTGCCGGGTTTAATCGGGTTTTCCCCCTCTTTTTTGGGGGGCCGGAAAAATTTTGGTTTGGGGTTTAAAACCCCGTTTTACCTTGTGGGTTTTGCTTAAAACCCCCAATGCCTTTAAAACAAAAGGCCCGGGGAACCCACGGTAAATTCCCCCTTGCCCCAACACCCCTTCAGTTGAAAATGCCCGGAGGTGCCTGGGATTTCCCCAGAGCCTCCTCTCGGGGTTTTCCCCCAATGGGGGCAAAATTTCCATCGGGGAAAGAAAACGGGAAAGGCCCTGATAAGCGGGGCCCTTGGAACCCTCCTATCACTAAGGTAGGGCATGGTGCTCTAGTGTCACCTGAATACAATGCGGCAGAAGAGACTTCAACCGGTCCCCCCTGCCAGCTAGTTTTCCTGCTGCTTGCCGGAACTCACACTTGACTTCAGGGTGGACGCCTCGTTCACTCACACGTTTCTTGTGATTCAGTCTTGCGATCTCTAGTCACTTGTCTTTGTCTTCTTGGGAGGTGGAAGGGCACTGCGTAGGGGGTGTCCCATCTTCTCACAGTGCAGGCATGCTGGAGTAATCCCTCCCCTCTCTGAGACTCTTGGCTGAGGTGGAACAACTTTTTTGGTGTCATCTCCTGTTGGCTTCTGTTCTTTAGAAGTTGGCTTCTGTTGTTTAGCTGCCAACACCTTGTGAACAGTGTCCTCCACTGAAGGGTGTTGCAGTTTCTTGGTGTTGTCCTGCTCCTTTTCTTGAACAATGCTCGCCTGGTACCTGGACGGATCATCCCGCCCCTAACGGCGTACTAGCTCTTCACTATGGTAAGTGTAGCCCCGGCATGCAGCATCACATCGTCATATGTTCTTTGGAGCAAGGCCATGTTCAACCCGAGCTGGCAGTCACTTCAACATGGCCGTCTCTCGTTATGCGAGATCTTTGCAGTATGCTCGCCTTGCAAGCATACAGGTTGGAGATGAAATCTCACACAGACTCTTTGTTTCCTTGTTTTCTTGTGATCAACTCTTCCTCGACTGCCCTTGCCTCAAATTTCACATGGAAGGGAGCATTGAGGGTTGCCACTAGTGTTTGACCAGTCGCTCCGCTGCTCAATTGTCATGTTGAGCAGTGCTCTGGTGCCTTGCCGGTCAATCTGTCTACCAACCACCCAGCCCACTCATGGAGGGTATGCGGTACATGATCATCAGCTTGACCAAATAACATCTGCATGTAGTCAGACCACATCCAAGGACAAATGTTTCACTGGCTGGTCGAGCGGTCCGTACGCTTGCAGACCTCTGTGCACTCGATTCTACGGTTCTGTTCCACTTTCTGTCTTGTACCTTGTACTCTACCACTGCATTGACCCAAAGTGTCTGGTGGAAACGACGTCCAAGCAGGTCGTCTAGCGGGTTTCCCCCGGTGCCGAGGACTTGCCACGGCCCGTTGTTGAGAGGTCTTTCGCCAAGGCAGTGTTTGCTTGTGGCAGCTGTTTGCTGTTTGCAGGGGTCGTTCTTTGCTGGGTGCTCCTCCAAGTGGATAGATATTGACAGATGAGGGCATGTTCTCCACGGGCTGTCCTGCTTCAGTTGGGGTTCGCAATCAGCTGTAGGCAAGACTGTAACAACTTTTTTGTTCCACCTCCAAGCGCAACTTCAGCCCTTATAATGCCGTGAGTGGCTTGGAGACTTCTTCTTGCTGCACTGGTTCTTGTGTGGGTGCCTTCACAGGTACCCTGCTTCATGGGTTGGATTTACGGGTCCCAGCAACCAGTTGCGGCAGGGTAGGAGGTGGGGAAGTAGCCTCCTCTTCTTTCTTTGCCATGGCATGACGCTTGGAGCGAGCTTCGCTTCTGTAGTCTTGCCCGTTCTTGTTGCGCTGTCTCCGATGCTTCATGGTCGGTTAACTCTCCCCAGGATGATTCGGGCTCAGTGAACTCCAGCAGCAACTCGACCTCCCACGTAGTGAGGAGTCTTGAAGTCCGCACCACAACTCTGCCTTTGTGATGTCTTGTCCCTCGACCAGCACTTCTTCAGACACTGGGCCCATTCACTCAACCCATCGGCAACTTCGCGGCCTCTCTCCTTGATCTGTTTGCAAGCTGTCTCTCGCAACTCCCTTTGAGGCATAACATCAGTACTTTCTCCGCAGTGTCGAGGGTGATGTGGTAAGCATGCCGGCCACTGTCTGGTAGCCAGACTTACAGCAAACCATCGCAGGTTCCAGGGTGGCATCCTTGGATCTGGTCTTGGTAATACACGTGTTCAGTGCATATCCCCAGGATTGCTTGAATGTCTTTTTGTGAGGAAAGGTATTTCCACATGATATATTCTACTGCTGTTGGTCCTTGAGCCTCCCTCGACACAGGTCTCTTAACCAAATCGAGCATCTCTCGTGGCAAAAGGTCCTTCTGGGAAGTCTTGTTCTTCATCTTGTTCTCCTCGTTGGCACTCATGTGTCCCTAGTTCGTTTCGAGGTCCAACACTCTCTGGGGTCTGTCACAGGTCGTGGAGCCGGCACTTGGTTCTTTGGCGCCACCTTAAGCCCGTCCTGCCCTTTTGGGTGGGAGTGATTGGGTGTGTTGTCTTCTGGGAGGGGTTCCCTCGCGGGAGACGGATGCCCAGGGAGTCACCAACCGTACCTCTGGTTCCATTCTCTGCGCCTTTCTGCGGTTCGGGTTGAGGGTCCTTTTCTTCATTGGAACTTCCTAGTTCAGGGATCCTCTGTAGGGTCATTGTGGGTAACACTGTGGATGCGAATATGTGGCTCATTCTACTCGCACTGGTTCCTCCATTCACGGGGTTCACCACAGCCATTGATTTCCTCCACAGAGCCTCCTGGGTTGGTTGGGAGGGGTCAGGTTTGGAGCCCAAAGCCACGCCTCCCACCATACCATGCCAGATGTACATGTAGGTCCCGTGGGGGTGACCAGCATCTCTCGGCGAGGCAGTTCTCTGCCCATGGCTTTGTCCAACTTGAGGCTTTTGTCGACGGCCTGGTCCTTTGGTAGAACATGGTGTTTAGCACGGCCTGGTCCTTTGCTTTGTAGAACATTGATGGCCGCCCATGCTTTTTTGCAGTCACCTGAGCGTCTGATTGCGTCCTTCCTTTGTCCTCGGCCAATTGCCCATCACGCAGCGTTACTCGCCTGTGATGGAGCTCTTGACGCTAGATCTTATGTCTTTTTGCACCAAGAGTGTCGCTACCCCTGTGTCGGACATCGTAACTGGATATCAGCATGCACACTGCGGTTAATGCGTGTACCTACGTAAGATCCTAGTCATGGCACCTAACTGTAAACAAAGTGAGTTCTGTAGTTGCATCTATACTGGTGAAACACCCCTGGATGAACTATGTGGAGGAACTTGCCAGGGCTCCAGTGATGCACTGTGGGGCGGCAACACGAGTATCTCCCGGCCTAGGGCCCTTGAAAGATCTACCCCGTATCCCCACGGCTATGTACACGCCGTGTACACCCCACCCTACTGGTCTAGTACCAGGGTGGACCCACCGTACGTGATCAGAACCCTCGTACGCTTCTTGTTGTGTATTAGGTTTACCGTGAACAGCCGTCTAACGTCCAGAGGACGCAGTGTGGCTGATGAAACCCCGGGTTTCACAAAGGGCCTCCAAACGGGGAGGACTTCGCACCAGTGCTGACACGCACTGTTTCAGGCGTCCCATACGCAGTGCAACACGGGACCAGGGCCACATTGAGAGAGGTACCCTCTGGGTAGCCTGTGTAGAAGTTAGTAAAGAGGGCCTATTCCCGAGAGAATAGGTTGCCAGCCCTACTGCTTCCGACAAGAGCTAAAGGAGAACTGCCGCTATTCGGCTCAAAAACCCGTACCAGAGAGTACTGGCTCCCTAATCCTATTGTGGCCATAATAAAGGACAACAACAAAGCCTATCAAGGTGTGTGTAACAGGGACATCTAAACCTAGTCCAGTGCAACTTCTATTACCTAATTTTGTACTATGCGAGAATGCTACAATTCTCGCGCACTGGATACTACACGAAACTTGTTTTGTTACATATCGCTAATTTTTGCTCTTTGTTCCGAGAACTCCTCTAAAATGTGACTAACTAGGTGCCATCTGCCTGCAGGTGATTGTTCATAGTACTTGGTAGATATGCAAGTTTATGTTTCCGATGTTCATGATGGTCCTGTTTGGCTATTGATGATTTTATGACAAAAATTGGAGGCAGCGGCTGACATATTGGAGTCATTCGGCGTCAATTGGCGTTGTGTTTACATATAGACACACACCAAGATTCCACATGGCCTATGTGTATTGTAGAAGTATCTATGCATTTAGATTGCAGTCGCTTTCCATAAAGAGAACTCCCCTCCATTAAGAACACTTAATATAAGATCCTTTGACAGTCTTAATAGAGTTACTCTACTTAGACTTATCAAGTGCTGATTTTAGCTACTTGGGTCATGTTGTGCTGATTTTAGGGGCGAAATTGTGTTCCATTCCGGTGGCGCCTCCACGTTCGCAAAATGTATAAAGTGTCCAAACCCACCGGGACCGATGCTGTAGATCTGCACTATGCAAGTGTATTTGTTGTTGAATAGTGGGCAGGACAGTGGGCGCTGTCAGGACAAGGGGTGGGTGGCAGTACAGTGTGGATGCTGTAGACCTATGCTATGCAATGAATAGTGGTAGTGGTGGTGGTGGGGGTGATGTAGGCACATGCTATCAGAACAGAGGCGGATATGACAGAATGGGGGGGTTATTAGAGTGGTGGATTTTTTTAATAGTGATAGATGTTGGGCTCATGGCTGTTGTACAGTGGCGTGGGCTATAGTGGGGTGTCAGGATTAATGGGCGATAGTGGGGTGTCAGGATTAATGGGCGATAGTGGGGTGTCAGGATTAATGGGCGATAGTGGGGTGTCAGGATTAATGGGCGATAGTGGGGTGTGGGCGGTGTTTACTGCAGAAGTAGGGCATCAGATTAGATTGTCTGCTATTCCCTTTTTTATCCCCACGGGTATAAGCCTTGATCTAATAATGTATAGACTGATAATCGTTCATGAAAGATACATGTGCTTGTGTCAAAATGTTGCTTCGTATTCACACTAAGTTTGGATTGGGGGGTATAATGCTTCAAGATCTAACAAGTGAAATTGCATTGCAGCCAAGTTTACCTGGTCATTGATATGTCAATATATGATTGCTATGCTACGTTACAAAAACATGACAGCCAATCGGTCATTCTTATCTTATTCACACCAAATAAACTGCAAACTAAAGAAGAAACAATATCTGTAATTAAACACTTACAGCACGTGTTCACGGGCACAGATTTGGTCTAAATCCTGATACCTTTTTTAAGATGATGATTTTTTAAATGAAACACCGTAATGATGATTTGTCTTTGTTTTTGAAACATAATAATGTGCGAATGAAACATTGGCATAAGTTGATGCGATGTTAATACTATATACTGTTTTGATCCTGAGAAGAAAAACAGTGTAAATTCTCAGGTTACGGATTCAGTCCAATTTCTACGAACATCGTATCCCTTGACCATACGGCACCAAACCGAGATGTGAGATTGCGTTGAGAAATTGTTCTAAGTCCACACGGGGGCATGGAAAGTGCCATTGTGAAGTCTAATGTAGGATTTGACCACGAGATTGGAGTGTCAATCGTAAAATCGAGTGGTCAAATACCATTCTATCATGACTAAAATCAACACTAAAATCCACACTAAACGAGTGTCTGATTCGTTTTTACTTTAAAATTAATCATATCGCAATGCCAGTTTGACCATGCGACGTCAGCGGCTGTATAAATAATGTGACGTTACTAGTCTAATTTAAGTCACTGTCACATAGAAAAAAACGGATGAAACACGTATGCACCACGGATAGATTTTTGTCGTACGTGATTCATTCGTGGTTTATCCGTCGAGATACGCCGACCATAAGTGCCTCGTCCGTTTTTATACGGCGAATTACGTGGAGTGACTTTATGGGTCGAGATGTCCGCGCTAATCATTTTGGAATGTTCAAAAGTATTTGCGCGGATGGATTTTCATATCGTACGTGGTCTGTACGCGATATTACCGTGATACAAACGTACATTGTCCGTAAAGCATCCGTGCAATACGCTATTTATCCGTTGATCATCTGCGCTGCTGGTTTGAAGGAAATAAATTGGCCGATCTTTTTCTACACACCTCAGTCTGTGAATAGCTGCCGAGGAGAACACATCTATGATTCTTATAATAGACTCCTTTGAAGCACCTAGAAATCTTAAGCATGAAACCCCAACTATGAGATGTGGCTGGCTTTCTCTTACAGCACCATAACAACCAGTTGATCAGCTCCAAGCCATCCTAAATCGTCGGGAAACTTCTTGGGACACGTGTTTTCTGTACGGTGTCTTTCCTTTGGTGCCAGCTTACCACACAGTTGGAGAAAATAATACAAAATAATAATACAAAATAATACTACAGACTTCATTGTTCAGGTCAACAGCCGGCAAAGTTATGGCGAGAAATGCAACACAGATCGTTTTTATGGTATGTGTGAGTGATCAATGCGCGATAAATGCGAGGACATGCGCGCACTGTCCGTGGAATGTGCATGAACTATACGATGACATACTTATTTCTTTACGTGGGCGTACATGGACAATCCGTGTATCATCTGTGTTTTGTAAGTGTTTTGTGGATGTATCATTCCTGTTAAATTTGCTTAATTTTCACGTAAAGGCCATCAGGTTTTTTTCACTTTTTCCACGGAGCTCTGCGTATCGGGAAAACGCCGAAACATTTGTGCGTCCTACATACGTGTTTCATCCGTTTTTTTCTATGTGACAGTGACTTTAGACTGTGCGGTTTCTGCGGGTGCAGTAAATCACGGTAAGTCCTTGGCAACGTGCAGTCACAATCATTAGTAAAGTGTCAATCGTACAATTGAGAACGCCGCTCGACCAATCAGCGTGGGTTATTGGCGGTGATTTATGGATAGAATGCTCAGCAGCTGGTATCGAGTATTCCATGCAGATATGGTCAGTGAAATTGCACTGAATCCCTATCCTGACAACATGTCCGGGAACACAAAATTTGCATGTAACAAGAGTTTAGTATAAAATATGATCTGCTTGTGACCAAGGTGTACAGTCAATAATTGATATTCATGATGACAGATCTTTTTACATAGATGTTGTCATTTGATTTCAATGTGATCAAAACTTGGCAAATTTTGAAGACAAAATCAAAACGGTAAAATATCTGATCATTCGTATTTTGTTCATGGGTCTGCATATAATATAAAACTACATTAAATCATCTGCACATATTTTAAACACTGCTACACTAAACACGTTTATTACAGTGGTGATCGACTGTATCTGAAACTTTGGACCCAATATCTTCATATCAATTAACTCACCACAAGAAAAAGAAGCCAACTTCTTTGAGGAAGAACATCATCTACAATTCTGCTGAATGATGCGTGTCACGATGCTTCTCCTCTGTCTCTCGTCTCTGCTTTGTTGTTCAGTCACCTTGGCTGATCGTGATGAGCAAATCTCTCTCACAGACGCAGTGAAGATGATCAGAGAGCTACAGGAAGCAAATGTAGAGATCCGAAGTGAGAATGCTGAAATCCGAGATCTCATGCTGAAATCCGAAGAAATGCTGATGATCCGAAGTGAAATGCTGAAATCCGAAGAGAGAACTAAAAGAAGCAAATCCAAAAAGAGAATGCTGAGATCCAAAAGATAAAAGCCATGAAAAGAGAAAATGTCTATAAAATCTAAAAGAAGCAAATGCAGAGATCCGAGTCGAAAATGCTGTGATCCAAAAAAGAGAAATGCTGCAATCCAAAAAGAGAATGCTGCGATCCAAAAAGAGAATGCTGCGATCGGAAGAAAGAATGCTGAGGTCCAGAAAGAGAATGAAGCCATGAAATCCAAGACGTCTGAGCTTTTAAACATTGTTTCTCATGTTCAAATGGATATTGTTGACCTTCAGATGAATGTATCGACTTCCAGCCAGCAGATCTCCGTCCTGAATGATCGGGATTCTGGCCATGTTGGCTTCTCAGTTGCTGCTAACCAAATAGAAGAGTACAATGCAGGTGATACGGTCAAATTTCATCACGTTTTCTCCGATTTCAAGCCAAGCGGTACCTCTGGAGGATGGGATCCGTCAAGCAACAGATACACGTGTCCCGTCTCCGGGCACTACACGTTCATGGCTACACTCTATAAGGACATAGCTTCTGAATATGGCAATTTTGCGGCTGATTTGATGCACACATCAGGCAGCGGGGATAGACTACTGACAAGATTGCATAACTTCTGGGCATTGACACGCGATTCTCCAGCAGCATGCACGCCATAGTGCACTGTGCCGCCGGCGACCAGGTGGGGGCTTAACAAATACCTTTAACAAAGTGTTTGTGTGAATGTGAATGTGAATATAGTGGATTAGAGTCCTGATCCCAGTCTGGCTCTCATGACTTTACAATTTACACCAGGTCATTGGCACACTTATTGATCATCATTTGATCAGTTCTCACATACTTGCATCGACAGCACATTCAGCGCACAATGCTTATCACTCACACAATCACTCACTCACTCTTTCAACCCAATGATCTGTACCTATTTAACGTGTAGGTACCGATGAGCTGTGTGCAGCCTGTTAGGGGTAGGTTTGCACCTACAACCAGACGCGACTGGGAATCGAATGATCTTCTGGTCACAAGTACAACTCCCATACCATTCGGCCACGGAAGCACACACCAATCACAACAGATATATCAATGTCTATTTTAAGCTTGTGACTGTTTATGGCATTATGCTAAATGTTTTGATTATGCAGTGATTCTGTGTTTTTCAGGTGTGGGTCAGGGCGGCTGTTTATGACGACATGCATCTTTATGACAATGCTGGACACTTTAACAATTTTCTCGGTAACTTTGCTTTTATTGTTCAATGTTCTTTAATGCTAATTATAACATCATAGCAGTCATTCATTTGCTTTTAACTTTAAATGCAGAGAACTGTGCAAAGGGAATGGATGATTTTCTAACACTAAATAGATGAATATCCATAATATAGATTTAACATTTCGTGTGCTGCAGTCAACTTTAGCTGATGTCTGCATATATTGGGGGAAGAGGTGCGGGTTTATAATGTGTTAAGAAATCTCACATGTTACCCTCCTTTTGCACATCCAACACATTTTAAGGCTTTTCCCCACATCCCACTTCCATATAGTATGAACCATACGCATGAGGTGACTTTTATCTATCAATTATGTTCTCGTTATAAGTATTTGTCGAAGAAGCATCACTATACCCTGGATTTCACTGCAAAATCCCCTAGTAGTTTCTACTGTCTGTTTCATTTCAGGTTTTCTGATCAAGCCGGGACCTCTGTAGACGGTGGAGACGTCACTGCAGCTGATCGAGGGTTTACGCCGACGTCATCATGCAAGATCAGAGTTTTATTGTAAACAAGCATAAATAAGGAAACAAATCATATACTTTTCTGTGTCTCACTATTATTTCCAACCTCTGGTCCATCTCACTTCACACCACCAATCTACTGAAGTACGCTGCTAACACGTTTGTGTGCGCCTTTTCTGTAGTACTGTCCGATACATTTTAGCAGCATATGATGATGGTGTTGACTTCCATAATTCTCCATCATTAAACTGTTAGGGGTAGGTTTGCTCAACACCTACAACCAGACCCGACTGGGAATCGAACGATCTTCTGGTCACAAGTACAACTCCCTAACCATTCGGCCACGGAAGCACACACCAATCACAACAGATATATCAATGTCTACTTTAAGCTTGTGACTGTTTATGGCATTATGTTAAATGACTTTGATTATGCAGTGATTCTGTGTTTTTCAGGTGTGGGTCAGGGCGGCGTTTGATGACGACATGCATCTTTATGGCAGCAGTGCACACCATAACAATTTTCTTGGTAACTTTTCTTTTATTGTTCAATGTTCTAGAATGCTAATAATAAAATCATAGCATTCATTCATTTGCTTTAAACTTTAAATGCAGAGAACTGTGCAAAGAGAATGGATGATTTTTTAACACTAAATAGATGAATATCCATCATATAAATTTAACATTTTATGTGCGGCAGCCAACTTTAGCTGATGTCTGCATATATTGGGGGAGGGGTGCGGGTTTATAATGTGTTAAGAAATCTCACATCCCTAATATTTACGTGCACTGGCGAACTGACAAATTCGTCGGGAAATTTTGAACATGTTCAAAAAAATCTTGGATGAACATTTAGTTTGGTTAAAGTTTCCTTCAAATAGTTATGCTGCGTCGACGGATCGCAGAAGATTCGCACATATAAGTAACAGTTCGTACCATGCATTTTTATGAGCCTTTGAGCGCGATTATTTCTCCCAAACAGAGTTGTTCGCTGCTTTGTAAAATCCGTTTTATACAAACGAGGATCAGTTTTACGCAACATTGCCTCATCTACCACGTTTTCAAGCAAATATTGGTAAATCATATAATAATAGTTATGACAATTTGCTTTGCTTTTGATTCAAATCATCATTTAGTAACATTATGATTGTCAAGGTCATGATACAAAGTGAAATGGTGTGAACATTGCATACTTGCGAAATTTTCCACTCTTACGAGGAGCTATTTTCAATAGCATGTGAATATTTTGATAGTAGGCCTCGAAATAGATAATGATGTGGGTATCATTATTTTTGGCCTCACTTTCATGGCCACAAAGGGTTGCACGCTCTCAAGTAACGCCCCCCACCCCCACCCCACACAAACACAGTCTCATGGCCTCACCACGTGTTCACCCTCACATCAACAAACACTCTTCGCACCCACCACCACATCACACCCTAACCACCCTCCTAACAGTCTCTAATGGACGATTAGTAATGGTTAAAGCACCTTTGTGGAGGGGATCTTGACCCACCTAATACACATGTGTTTAACATTTAGCATGAGACTCATGGCGAGTGGGATTACCCTACATACAAGCACACAGCACACCAAACACAGACGCACACCGACGTCATCGTCACTATGCATTTTCTCCCCCGCCCCCACACAAAAAACAACAAAAAAAAAAAACCAAAACCACACACTAACAGCAGTCTCTTTGGACGATTAAACAAGTAACGTTTAGTTAAAACATACACTTTGTAGAGGGGATATTTGGCCCCACCATAATACACAATGTGTTTAACATGATATAAAGATGAGTACTCATGGATGAAAATACGAGTGTGTGTTCTTAGATTTATTCACAGCATTCTCCAAACAAAAACGCACACTGCTGCATTTATATAGCAGGCATACCCAAACCAGACCAGTTATAGTTTAAGGCCAAACATTATAGAACTGGTTATAACTAACTGGCCACTGCTTACTGACCTTATACAGTCTTACACGCATATATAGATTGACCTGACTTGACCCGTTATGGACCTTTTATGCAATGTCTACAAACCTGCTAATCTCAGGTAGGACAGTCGTGACAAAATCTCTTGGCAAATCATAAATGAATATCTGTAGAGCATTTTGTCATTGCACATACCCATGTGCTCTTGTGATCTCAGTGAGTAAATGGCACATGCTCCTCATGGGCCCCAGCATGATGGGAGGGTGTGTGGCGTGCACACCACTATGATACACAAACACCGTACCATACACACCACCACAATTATGTAGAAGAGCATTAAGAAGGGCATTACATCCAATAAGCACATAGACCATGGCAGCCTGGGCATCCGTTCTAGGCCCGGTTCATGCCCCAGCACATACTCCATCACATCACAATGTTGAAACAAGCAGACGCGGACAGATGCAATTTATTAAACACATCTACTCAACCAACGCAGACCCGGCGCTGAAGAGGCCATTTGACTTTTGGAGGCAAGCCTTGGAGACCTCCATCACCATCCATATGACCGATGTCTTCCATTATTGAGGGATCAATTGTGCCGTAATTCGCCCGGGTGGGCGCTCCATCTAACAAACAAAACACAGGGCCATCCTCGGAATATTGCAAGAGATGCAACGTTCACCGGGACGACAGAAAGTGTAAGTCGTTAGCGGCTTTGGCCAGAATACTTCAGTTGATTATACAAGCATAATGTATGTAGGGTACATTTTCAGAAAAAATGGTCTAGCCGTGAAATTGCGCGATGGTGGCTATTGTAATTGTTCAGTGCCTGAAGTAAAGTACTTCAAACCCCATTCATATAATGATAGAAGCCTGATATTTTGTACAAATAATGTATAGGTAACATATATTTTCACTACCAACTCCTGCCCACCTGGAATTTCAATATGGCCGCCATTTTGTCAAGATGGCTGCCTCTTTTAAAGCAGATTAATACCCACGAGTATAACTCAGGCGTATGCATAAGATACACGACAAGGAAGATGATTTAATTTATCCATGAGCAGTCCTTGACGCGGACGAAGCCTCACGAGTCAAGTATAGGATACTAATTATTATCCTAAACTCGACATGTGATCGCCATATAGGAAACCAAAAATCAGTATAGAACATTTTTAACAGTCGGATCAGAATGATACAATCCTGGAAACACTGGAAACTACACAAGGCTGAGACTTGTTACAATATCATCTTTATGCTATCATATAGGTGCTAGCCTAATATCTATTTAACGATATCAGTGTAAGTATTACGTTTGGTTCAAAATATTCTGGACAATTGTTATCCATAATTTTCTTAATTTTAAATGATCATCATTATTTTAATTTGGGTAGATCTAAATACAAACTGATCCAAACCAACTGATTGTACCCTGTTATCCACTATTTGCCATATGCTCTGATCTCTGCATGGCCGCACACAGCAATGTTTATTATGGTAGCAGTACCTGAGCAACATTGATTTGGGGGACACATATTATATAACAAGTGACTGTATTTAGTGCTTTGC
>CM032659.1:37786052-37797841 GCA_019095985.1 Streblospio benedicti | reverse complement strand
CACATCCTCGCAGGCAGCTCGGCCAGGCCTAAATGGCTCACACTATGTACGCAACCGCCAAATGCTCCCGCCAGGCGACTGGCACGAGGGGTAGTCGCAGCTCATAGCCTTTCGAGGGCCACACGCCCACCTTTCCCCTGTATGTCATTCCACCAGCGCCCATATAGCTGTCCCGCCGCGTCTCGCCGAGGGGCAATCACGCCGCAAGCGCCTCCCCACTTCGCCTTCAGTTCATCTGACATTTCCCCGCGTACCAAGGGTCGGGTGGTGGTGCGGGGCCGCCCGCGACGTTTCTCGGCCAGCCTCGCTGACCGTCGCACAGCGACGCCTTCGCGCGCCATCAGAATAACACCCTCTGCCTCCTCGAGACAGGGGTTTTGTTGGCCACGATTTGGCAAGTCGAAGAGTCGGCGAGTGAGATAAACATTAAAGTCCACCCCATCCACCAGTTCTGGTTCTTCATCGCCGCCGCCGGAATCAACATCGCGAGCCGCGAACTCCCATCTGGGTTCGGGCAGCGACTGTGCTGATCTGCGACTTGTTGACGCCAGAGGTCGCGACCTCCGGGTTTTC
The DNA here is from genome assembly GCA_019095985.1 of Streblospio benedicti. Taxonomy (NCBI): domain Eukaryota; kingdom Metazoa; phylum Annelida; class Polychaeta; order Spionida; family Spionidae; genus Streblospio; species Streblospio benedicti. Next base: position 37,797,268 of record CM032659.1, on the reverse strand, counting down.
GTCCGAGTCGTCCCTCTGCGCTTGCAAAACGCCTCCTTGAGCTCGGGATAACTCTCACGCTTACGCGACAAACTGTCCGCGACCACGTGGAGCTTCCCCTCGACGTGATGAATCTCCCATGGTTTGTACCAGGCCATCTCAACAATCCACCTCATATACATATTGTCGGATTGATGGTATTGCTGTACCCAAGTGAGTGCTGCGTGATCAGTCCAGATGACAACCAACGTGCCCCTGGTGATATCTCGGAAGTATCGCATGAAGAACACGACTGCGTAAAACTCGCGCTTTGTAGCACAGTATGCTTGGCGACTCTTACACAGCGTCTTTGAGGCGAAGCCGAGCGGCACGAACCGCCCATCTTGTTCCTGTTCCAGTGTCCCGCCGATGGCGAACAGACTCGCATCCACTTTCAGGTGGAATGGTGTGTCTGGTTTTGATAGTAGAGAAGTGGCAATTCCTCTAAGAACGCCTTAATCTTTTCAAACGCTTCCTGCTGTGCCGGGTCCACCGAAATGACACCCCCTTCTTGGTGAGTCTCCGTCAGTGGGTGAGCCCACTGCTGTAGTTCGAACGAAACGACGGTAGTACCCGGTAAACCCGAGATACGCTCGCGTTTCGCTCAGATTCTTTCGGACCGCCCAGTCGTGCAGAGCTTGAATCTTACTACGACTGGGACGAATTCCATCGGCGTCCCACCTCGTGCCCCAGATACTGACGGATGTCATAAACAACCTGCACTTACTGGGTTTGAGTTTCAAATTCGCCGCGCAGTCGCCGAACACCGCGCGCGAGGTTCTGCAACGCGACCTCGAGATCCCGCCCAAAGGCGAGGATGTCGTCGAGGTACACGAGGCATTGGCTCCATACGATGTCGGCGAGGACCATCTCCATAAGGCGACAAAACGTCGCGGGCGCGTTGCAGAGGCCGAAGGGCATCACGGTCCACTGAAAGAGGCCACGATGTGTCACGAATGCGGTCTTTTCCGCGTCTTCTGGATCCATGGCTACTTGCCAATAACCGCTCGCGAGATCAAGCGTGCTGAAATACCGGGACCCCTCGAGGGCATCCAAGCATTCGTCGATCCGTGGTAGAGGATAAGCATCCTTTCGGGTGACTTCATTGAGCCTGCGGAAATCTATACAGAATCGCAGCTCACCCGACTTCTTGCGGACGAGCACTACTGGTGCTCCCCACGGCGACTTAGACGGGCGGATTACCCCGCTCGCTAACATTTTCTCCAGCTCCGCGTCAACATACTCCCGCTCCTTCTGCGAACGGCGGAAGTAGTTCTGCTTGATCGGCTCAGCGTCTCCCGTGTCGATTTTATGGTGGATCAAATCCGTAGAGCCCGGGAATCCCCGGTCCCATGAATATGTCCCGATATTCCATCACCAGGGCCTCAACCTTGGCGACTTCGTCTGGCGCTAATTCTCCTTCAGGTGGCAGCATGCAGCGAAGATACTCGGGAAACTCCCCGAGCACTCCATCAGTAGCGGGCTCAGCCGACGGCCGTGCCGGAGCTTCTTCCGCAAAGTACAACTTACAGTCGCTCCTGATCAGGGAGGACTCAGAACCCATACTCTCCGGGATCAGCTGCCGACTGGTCCACTCGCTCCCATGTCGTGCTCCTACAGCGTCGACACTCGCAACATGCGCGGGTATCTGCCATATTCGCCAGGCAGAGGGACTTTCACCCTCGCCCGAAGGTTGATTCGCGTCATCCAGACGCTCCGCATCTTTGGTTGGCAGGTCGGTGATTTTGGCCACGACCAAATCTTTCTGTATTTCACGAAACAACGTTCCCTGATTCTCTAGAGTCAACGGAATAGTCCCGTCCTCCGCGACGACCTCCAGCGATGGCACGACGAAGAGGAGGTCACCCAAATTAGCTACACCCTCCACCAAAACTTCGCGTCCCACCCTGGTAAGGTCGGGTAGATGACAAGACACGCGCTGAACGCCCCGCGAACGGATGCGCACGGTCTTGTTCATTCTCACCAGGTCGTTGCTCTCTACCTTCAGCGCCCTTCCGAACGAAATCTCGTTGGCGCCAATTCGCACTGTCCGTGCCCCGCAGTCGAGTTCTACTCCATAGGTCGCGAGGAAGTCCATGCCGAGCAGAAGGTCGAGACCTTCCAATCGCCCGACATAAACCGTTTGTTGATAAGTCGCCCCTGCCAGTGACAGGTCGACCAAGCACTGCCCCTTTACGTCGAGCGACTCTCCCCCAGCCCCTGTGAGCATGAGGTTCGCTGGTTGTAGTGGCGGCAGTCGTGCTTCCAATCTCGAATACACGGCGTCCGAAAGTAAGCTGAAGGTGGCCCCCGTATCTAGGCATGTCGCGAGCGCAGACCCCACAAGATCTACACGACACCTACATACGAGGGCGGCCTCTGGCGAGGCCATTGCTTTGCGCACATGCGCGATGTCCTTTCCTGCTGGCATACACTGATACGCCTCTCCCCGACGCAGCTCCTGCAACGCATTGCAAGACTCGTTTGGCGAAGAGGTGCGACAGTCGCCCTCGTCTACTGCAAGAGTACATTGTTGATGTTGGGTCGACGTTAATCGAGCCATGGGATGACAGCTTCTGTCACGGTCCCTCGAAGGGTCTTCCGCAATTTCACCCCCACCGCCTCGCCCCCCCCGACGCATGCAACCTTACGGCCCCCGGGGGATGAAGCTTTTGTCTCTGTGCCTGGCACTTTCCTGCGCGCGCTACCAGACCGTCGCCCAGTCGCCACTGGATCAATGCAACTTTCCTGTACTTGCTCCTGCTTGCACACAGAACAGGCAGTCGCGCCTAGACCTTCGTCCGGCGTGTAGCTCCCTGCATCCTGCCTGTTCTCCCCAGTCGTGAAAGAGGCCCAGTCCCGACAAACCTCGCGGTTTGCAGGACGAACACTTGCTGCGTGAACACATTCTCCTCGAATGCTCAGGCCGAGCGAACCCGGAGGCAGGTCCCCCGAGTCTCCCGCTCTCATGGTCGTAAGGCGGCCCCTCCTGCGAGCGGTCGCCTTTCCTTCCGAACTCGGGACGGCACACCCATGTACGGGGCTGCCGTCGACTTCACACTGGCTTAGTAGCTCCCCATCATCTGCACTAGACCTCTGAGGTTGATTGTCGCTCGTACCAGCGGCAGAGAAGGCTCGCGACTCAGCCCCTCTGCCTACTCGTTTCCCCCTGGCGTTGTTGCGACCACAGAGTTCGCGCTCTGGGCCGAGGTCTTGTCCTCCGGCTTCTTTGCCGGCCGCCCTGAGGACGCCGACTGCCACTCGGCGATCTGCTCTGCTGTTGCCTTCCGACAACTCGTTCTAACGTGGCCCTTAATGCCACAATGCCAACATTCTACGTCGGCCAACCCGCCCGTCCGTCTCGGGCGCCGACTGTGGTCTCCCCCACGCCGACGACCCCTTGTTGCAGCAGCGGCCTCAGTTCCTTTCGCTGGGGCCGACTTCTTCTCCTGCTCGCTTTGTACCGCCAGCACTTTCTGTATCACAGCCTCCGTGGACGGATGACTGGGCTTCTTTGCGTTCGCTTCATCTTTCTCGCGGACGACGTTCGCCTTGTAGTGCGCCGGGTCGTCCCTTGACTCACGTCGCACTAACTCCTGCGTGAGGATGGCCAAATCCGACTCCGGATACATCATGACCTCGTCGTACGTCCTTCTGAGCGAAGCAGAATTCAAGCCGTGCTCCAGCCGTTTCAACACGGCTGCCTCTCTGCGGTGGTTGTCGTTCCCGTACGCCTTCCGCGCCAGGGCCATGAGCTGAGCGATAAAGTCGCGTACCGACTCCTTGCTGCCTTGCTTCCGGGTTGCGAGTTCTTCCTCGGCGGACCTCATCTCAAACTCCACATGGAAGTGAGCATTGAGGGTCGCCAAGAGAATCTTCCAATTGTTTCGGTCCTCGAGAGGGAGGTTCAACAACGCTCCCTGCGCCTTCCCCGATAATCGGTCCACCAGCCATCCCGCCCATTCCGAGGACGGGACTCGATATAGTCGGAGGGTCTCGACTAACTGTTGCACATAGTCGGGCCAGGACTCGTTGCGGTTAGGTTCGCTGAACTTATGGAAGTTCTTGATGCGATCCTTAAAAGACACGCTCGTTGGGACGCCAGGCGGCAAGTCGTCGTCCTCCGAAGAGGTGGATTCCTTCCTACCCGCATAGCGATTCCTCTTGCGCCGCAAGGCGCGTCGTTTCCGTGCTGCTTCTTCCGCCTTCCAACCGGCCTCCTCGACCTTGTACTCGTCCAGCACCCCCACCCAGGGTGTCTGCATGAAGCGCCGCACAAGTGGATTCGCGAATGCTCGCGACTCGCTGCTTGCCGACGTTACATCTTCCTCCTCGAGGCGTGCAGCGGTCCCGCTAGTGCGAGGCCGGGCACCCCCGTGTTGCTGACTGTCTCCTGCCGGAGCCTCTTGCGAGGCGCCGACAGGGGTGGACGCGGGTCGATTCTGGATCGGGCTTATGCCTCTGCTGGTGGCCTTCAACCCCCGCAGTTCTGCGATCCTCGCCCGCAGGCGCTCTTCTTCTTCGCGCTCGGCTTCCAGTCGCGACACCTCGGCCCTCAGGGAGTCGAGATCGACGGAGCCTTCGCTGATCCGTGGCTTGATAGGTGGTGGCGGGGGTGTTTCATCCCTCCGCTCGCTTGGTGGGCCGGTGTTAGGGTCCCGGCCTTTCCCCCGAGGCGGTTGGAGTGATGGGCTGGCCGTGTCCTGCTCCCACTTCCGTGGTTTGCCTCGCAACGGTTGCCCCACAGGTCGTTCCTGTTTCGCAGGTGGCTGGCGACTACGTCGCTGCCGCTTCACTTTCTCCGCTCGTGCTGCTTCCGCCTCGCTCTCGTCAGTCAAATCCTGCCAATTTTCAGACTGCACCAGGTACTGCGGGATGAGTTCGACTTCCCAGTCGACGAATTGACGTATCGTGCGTCTCCACAATTCTGCCCGCTGATCCTCCTGAGCCGGAGCCAGAACCCCGCTCAAGATGTCCTTCCACGCTTTTCGGCACGCACTCGCGCCTTCGAGCCCTTCTTCCGCGATTTTCTCGCGAATAGAGGCCGCATTGTTGTGCAAGACCTCGAGACAAACGCGCTCTGCGGTCCCGAGCGTCAGTCGATAGGCAAGGGAGTTGCACTCCTCTACCCACTGCAGTGGAAGTCCTTCCTTCGTTCCTGGCGGGAAGTCGCAGACTGAACCCAGAAGCAACACACTCTCGGTGGCGCCTCCCATGTACCTCTGCGACTCCTCCAGGCGGCACAGATGATTCCATTTCATCTCCAGTACCCCCTGTTGATGTGCAGCCCGGAGGTACTCCAACGAGTCCCCCAAAATGCCGTTGTCCTTGTACTTGCGGTCATCCTCATTGCGCCTTGGGTTGCTTTTAACCCGACCCATCCATGTCGCCTGGCCCTCTCATGGCCGGCACGTCCCCTCTTCGCATCCTTGTGTCGGATTTCCCCGACCTCCCGTGGCCCCTGACTCCCGTAGGTCGGGACCCGGTTGATAACCGGTCGAGGGACGCCGGGGCCATCGCCCCCGACGCCTGCCTCCGCCACACCTCGTCCCCGACTCCTCGCTAGCCTCGAGAACAGGCTCCTTCACTTCTTGGGAAATCGCACCCCCTCCTTTCTCCGTTGCCCGGTCGCCGTCCCCTTGCGGGGGCGGTGGCGGGTTCTGGTCTTGTTGTACCACGGGCACGCCTGGCAGAGACTTCATCCCCGCATCGAACGATGTCCGCACGGGGTCTTCTGTAGCCGTTATGGTCAATGGTCCGGCCCTCGGCAGTAGCGGCGTTTGGGAGGCAGTACGGACCGGTTGGTCTGCCTGCACCCCGCCCGTCATACCACTCCATCTCAGGGTCAGAACATTGCGACTGCGCGTCACTGGTGGTGAGGATTTGCCCTCACTCCTTGGTCGGCGAACTGGCTTCGCGACCTTTTGTCGCTTCGTTCGCTCCTTGGCGTGGTACCCAACCTCGCACTCCCCGTCCGACATATAGTGACGGGAGTCGCGTCGGTCCTTTCGTGGTGCTGTAGGTGTCGCGCTTTGCGACTTCGTTTCTTGTCGAAGTGCGGCCTCCCGCTTCCCTTCCACCGATGGGTGTCGAGGATCTCGAGAAGCGCCTTCGGGTGCTGCAGGCTTCGCATTTCGCGACCCTGTTCCCTCTCGCTGTTCTCCTACGGTTCGAGCTCCATCGCCTCGGCGACCGCTCAAAGCTAACTTCGCGGCGGACAAGGTGTTCGCGATTCCCGCGAACCACCCCTCCGGACGTTGTGGGTCGGACATGGTGACTAGATCTCCTGTCGTATCGCGCCCCTATCGGCGTGTACAGTCGCGAGATCCTGGTCACGGCACCAAACTGTAAACAAAGTGGAATCGATGCGGCTCCAGGGTCGCAATGCCCTGGGCCGCAAACTGTGCTACACGCTACGCCACTAGCCAACGCTAGGACGCGCGCCTGACGACTGATCCCTGGACGATGTTGGTTCCCTTACTACTCCTCGTTGTGTTAACTGGTACCCCACGTACAGGCCGCCAACCAGTGTATCGGCGGAGGCCTGGTGACTAGCCCGGGTTTCACGACTGGCCCCTACACGGAGGGGACTTCGCACCGGTGCTGACACGCAACGATCAGGGCGTCCCCTTTACGAAGCCACGCGGTCCCAGGCGCTGGAGGAGGGGGGTTCGCCACCGGCTAGCCCCGTCAGATATGTAAAGAGGGCCTATCCCCAAAGGAATAGGTTACCAGCCCTACGTGCTATCCGACTAGCGTCTACAAGGAAACTGAGGCCCTAATGGCCAAGTCTCAGTACTGAATGATGACACACAGCAATCATATTATCCTACACGTAAGAGAACTTGTAGAAATTTGTCTTTCTAAAGTGTGTCTCGAACCGGTAGTTTTTTTTAATAGAGGGCGGCAACAGCCACATGTATGGAAGCTATTCTGTAAAGAAATGGACATTTATGAAGGCTCCAGAAAAGTTATTGTCTTTGACGTAAAACTGTCACAATGACCGTGTACGTCACTGTTTTATTTGTGTAATTACTTCTCCATAGCTGATATGAAAGTGTTATGTTTTCCATTATTGAGTACGATAGGTTCAGCGACCACGTTTATCAACATACGTAGTTATCTGAACGTGATGTACGTCTTTCGTTCAAAGCCTTACGCAAAACTGGGGTCATCCCGGTGCATTTGGCTGAATTTTTGGCTGAATTTCTTGCTGACTTTCTGCCTGAATTCTGAGTTGAGTTCATAGCCTGCAGGCCTCGTGTGTATAGTCTTAACCAACCCAATCGGGGCTTGGGTATAAAAACATTTTCTGATTATATGAAGCAAATTGTCTGTTATAAATACAAGTTAAAAATAAAAATTCATAGCATTGATAAGCAAGTATAAAACTAGGCAATGTAAGAACGATCAAAATAATACAGTACTTGCTTTACAGTACTTGTATTTTTTCAAGAGCATGGCGTCATAATGCAAATAATATGTATATATAAGCATATGCTTAAGACCCAAACCTCTCGTGTTATGTCTGGTTAAGGTGCAGAAAATTTAAGACATATCCTACAAGACAATATCACACAAAAACATCAAAAACCAAAACAAAACAAACGAACAGTCAGAATGGGTAGTGGGCTACTGTGTTAGAAGAGTGATGGGTAATGTACTAATCTCAGGTGACGCCGTGGGAGTGACAAGACAGTGTGGATGCTGTAGACCTGAGCTATGCAAGATGAATAGTGGGTGCATGAGAATCGGAGTATGGGCGGTGTTTATTTCAGAATACGGCATGAAACTTGAGCCCATTATCATTTTTTCGTCCCCATGGGTATAAACTAGTCTTGCATGAAATTGACTAACAACTCAAATCAGTAAAATATAAGCATAGTAACCACTCTTACACATATAATTAACCATTGTCATTGCATGAAATCTTTGTATATCATAAATCTAATTTATCTACACTTGATCACGGGTTTCAAAAAGTGATATTGCTGTCAAAAAGGGGGTCACTATGCGGGTATGAGATAAAAAAAAATAAGCGAATGCCGTACTTCCATAGTAAATGAAATAGCTATGAATGAGAAGTCTTTCATTATACTATGATCTACAATATGTAGGCCGTTTCATTGTATGTATATCCAGTTGTATAGACTAAATATCATGTATACATATACAATTTATCCTGGGTGTCTAATCTTCACGTTATTATCCATAATTGAGTACAGTAGGTGCAGCAACCACGTTTATCAACATACGTGTGACGTAGTGATAGACAAACGTGTGACGTAGTTATCTGAACGTGATGTACGTCATTCGTTCAAAACCACGGGGTCATCCCGGTGCGTTTGGCTGAATTTCTGGCTGAATTTTTGGCAGAATTCTCAGTTGAGTTCATAGCCTACAGACCTCGTGTGTATAGTCTTAACCAACCCAATCGGGGCTTGGGTTCTATGACTCCAGGGTTGCAAGTTTTGTTTTTATAACTTACAGAAGACTGAAGGAACGCTCGCCAATGCATTTTTATGCATGACTATAGGCCTTTGCAACAATATAGACCTACTGGGCGGTTTTAAAAAAGTTTTGAGCCTCTTTCATGACGAATGAAAACGTGGGTATCATACATTTTAATTTGTCTGAGAAAACCTTCACCAAATAAGACATGTGTGTCAAGTTTAATGGCAATAAATCTAAGTACATGTGCTTTAAAGCAAAAGGTTGTAGAACAATACATGTTCCTAATTTATGCATGAGGCTAAAAACTTTTTAACCCACCCAGTAGGTGTATATTGTAGCAAAGGCTGCTATAGTCAAAATGCATTATGACGAGAGTTCAGTTAGTGCTGATGTTCAATGTCTAGTTCGGTGATGATATGGCAAAGAACAACAATTTTTCTCTCTCTGTGGCTTTTTTACACACAACTGACGACAGGTGAGCAGCGGGCCATTTTATAGCTCTTGATGTAACCGGGTGGGTCTGGCTGTGACTCCCCGGTTGTGTGTGTTGTGCTGATTCTGTTTGTAGTGTGTTGGTGAAAGCACCAAACAACTCCATGCTGCAAGATGTTTAATGCATGCTTACAAAACAGAACAGCTTCAATATATTACAATAACTTATATTGAAGAGAATAACTTTTAAAATACATCAAACTACATTATATTACCAATTAAGATAACTATGATAGCATATTGCATATAATTTGGTAAGAACTTATTACAAAATATCATAAAGCTTACTAAACAGTCTATTTAGAATAGAACGTATTAATCATTACATACCTGCAAGATGTTTAATGCATGCTTACAAAACAGAAAGACTGAATCTGAATTAGCCTTTCACTTTTATAGTGACAGACAGTCTGACCCGGCATGAGGCATGAATAACAATATTGACCTGACACACTAATCACAAGTCTATATGGCCTCGGCATTTAAGTTCAAACCTGAACCTTTAGTGGTGTTGGGTGTTGGGTGTCATACTGTTATTAGATACTGACGAACACCTGTATATAAAAAAAAGGTTTTATCTACCCTTTCACACACTAATCCCATTAAAAGTTACCTTAACAAAATAATTTAAAGATAAAATAAATTTTCTCTAACCTGACTGGGTTTTATTATCAACATCCACCATGCTGGGCAATCGTGCGCTGAGATCTAATCATGGGCTGCCAGGTCAGGACCTAATTACATATATGAATATGTCCATCCATATGATACCTGCCATATAGGGCCTGAAAATAGAATCAAACCTTGAACCTTTAGCATGCACTTGCAGGTTGGAATATCATACTGTTACTTGACACTGGCCGTGTGTGTGTGATTCACTATGCTTTTCCAGTTGGGATAGGATTGCCTCCACTAGTCCTCCTGCTGGGCAACAGCCATGACAACTGCACGCCTGCCTCCCACGGGATGTAGTCAGAAGGGATACGGGCCGTTGGTATCACGAGTCATGCTAAATCCGACGAGCTTCCATTGTAGTACGTGAACACGAGCTGATGAGCTCCGACAAGAATCCGCTAAACATACGAGGAAGACACACACGTCCGCCGAGCGTCCGCTAAATTGACGTTATCATATGTCGAAGGTTTGTCCCTTCCCAACACGTCCCCATTCCGTGACGACCCTCCACTGATGCTTCATGGAAGCTCCTCTTATGCTCGTCGTATATTCGTCGGAAATCTTTAAGTGAAAAATCCGTTCCCAATTTTTGAGCAGCCCAAAACATTGGTGACGGAAAAATCGGCTCAACGGCATGATAACGGACATTTACGTATGAACAACGTTATAATATCAAATGCATATCGGAAGTGACGGACGCTTGTAGTATTGTCAAAATCTGCCGTCCTCAGTCCGCTATCAGTCAGTTATATTGGTGTGACAGGCCCTGATTATAAATTAAATAGCAGCAATTTGAGTTATGTTAACCTACAAAATGGTGCAATACAGTTCAGCGTATTGCATTTTTGTAGGCGGGGACAACAAGGCTCATACACGCACTGTTGGTTTGTTACAGCCCAGACATCATGTGTGACTCGTGGAGGAAATGAAGTATGTTTCACTTACCGTGGAGGAAGCTTCTTCCTATGACGATGCTTCACAAATGTGCACGGATGCCGGGGAGACGCTGGCGACGCCTCAGTCAACTTGATGAGGAGCAGGCAATGGTCGGACTAGGAAGCAGTCGTAAGTGTTTCAATATTACTGCAAATTTGCTAGTGTTGCTGATTAGGATTAGGAAATGATTGGTGGTCATTTAACCACGCCTACACGTGTATGTTTGTGTATGTTAAGGTGCATGATTATGCTTATGTCGTAATTTCAAACAGGTATATCTGGCTCGGTATCAAGCGGCCAGTTGGTGGATGGGCGACACTGAACTTACCCCTACACGAACTGGGATACTGACGAACCAGATGACAACTACGAGGTGTGCTTTTTTGCCTTTTTGATGATCATTGGGAGACATGGATGACATATTATTGTTCTCTCGATGCTGGAGATGCTGTCATCTGTGAAAACACAACATCCTGTACGTAACAATCTTATTGGTAAATATATTATATAATACAAAATGATGGCAACCAAAAATGTCATATCTATTAGACCATACACTGTAAGCAGTTATACAAAGTAATGTAACATGTAATGTAAACGCACCATAAAAATACAGTGAAAACCGCATGACTGAAATGGAA
>CM032659.1:37764295-37785952 GCA_019095985.1 Streblospio benedicti | reverse complement strand
CCTTCCATTGGGGTTTACTTTCGTTTCAGTTCCCGGGAAAAAATTCCCCTTTTGTTTTTTTCCAAAAATTATAAGCAGGGATGGCCGGAACACTACATGGGGAAGCGTATGATATAAACACAAATAAAGTTTAAAATGAATTATTATTGCAACATTCTCAACCTCCAATAGGGAATCATAACATCCTCTTTCACCAAGACGGACGAATTGCTTTACAAAGGAGCCTCGATTTGGAGGTTGCAACAATCTTCTCCTCTGTTGCCGCCGTTTGATAATTGTTTTTGTTTTGTTTTTACTTATGGGGCATTATTTCACATTTAAAATAATAAACATTGATCAGCATGGATTGTTTATTTGTTTTGATGGTGTTCCTAAGAGTTTACGTTAAAAGTGCTGTGTCTGGGTTAACGTTTGACAGGTTTTAATGTCATTCTGGAGGTTAGTCTCGAGCCACCAGACTCACACTACCGCGTTCGACTGACTTGCAGTGTCGTTGATCACTTGAAACGGACTGGGTTGACCGGAGGCTATCTGGAGGTTTGCTCTCTGACGCTTGACGTACCATGACGTACACTTCAACTTTAACAAATAAACAGTCAAAAACAGTATCCAATATTATAACATAGCCATAATATGTATAAACACCAAAATTGACTGGGTCCGTCTATGGTTCATTCTTAGGGGGATCTGAAAGTTTGGGGTCATAACATTCCTTAGTTTTCTTCAAATCGTCGGGCATACGTTAACGCAAATCGAAAAACAGATAGATCTAGTCCCTGTTCCAGCTAAAGCTGGGGCTGGGACTAAATAAGGTAAAATTCAGTGTTGTGATTGAAGAAATATGTAGATCTATTGATATAGCCAACAAGATGAACCCATTCAAGGTTAAAAATAAAAATGCCGGTTGTCTGTGTGTTTTCTTTTGATATCATCATCAATTTGTGAGTAAATCGGTAAAGAAGCGAATACATCCTCTAAAACTACAAAAACGAGCAGCAGCGTATTATTCCGCACTATGTGTGCTGTCATCATTATGATTATGCATCTGAATCTTCATGCTGAGTTGAGCAATGATGACAATAAAACTAGGGTGGGACGAGGGAATCAGTACTCGAACTCGAGTCGAATTCAGTCATTAAAGAGACATGCACAGGTGACTTCCAAGGTATATGATAAATTTATGTCATGTAAAATGGCACTTGCTATAGTCAGTTGAATATATACATTTTCAGCTATTTGTATTATTCCATTTCTTCAGTAATTAAACCTTTTTAACTATGGGAAGATGTTTTGTACCCAATCATTTGGCGATGTCAATATTATTATTCTATCAGCCTTAATAAACATTGCGTACTTTTCAAAATTTTGGCTTGCGCCGCACGACTGACAAAGGCTACAGTCCTGTTGTTAGTACGGAACCTTCCAAAGACCATCAACTCGTTTTTCTCTGTTTTAATTTATTCATATTTTTCTGTCAAACGCGTGTTTATGATTGTAAAATTGAAGTTATTAGGTGCAACATGCCCAGTATATAGAAAAATAAAATTATTAAGTGAAATTGTCTGAGGAGGTGGTTGCTGTTCATGTCCCTTTAATAGTGTTCACTTTCGGCACTTGAGTACTCGAATTTACGATTTTGTCCATTTTAGACGCTATCGCCATTGTGGTTTTAGTTCTCAGTTGTTTTGACGCAACCCGTGTTAATGGCCTATGTTAATGTTAGCAGTATAAATAAAGGGAAATATGACCCTTTGATGTAAACAGCCAATGTTGTGAGAAGCCACATAACTGAGTAGAAGTGGTTACTACTTGGCTACTGTTAAAATTAGTACAAGACAAAGCTATCATTCAATATGTTTTATCTGCCTGCAGGTTTAAGGTAATATTCTCTTTGAAAGTGAGGACTATTTGAAGGTAAGATTGTTGTGGGAACTGTTATATCTCAAAATGTTTTGGTATAAATACAACTGCAAACTGTTCATATCATTCATTTCTCAGTCACGTTTACATCGTGGTCAACAGTTATTAGGATAGGACATTGCTACTAGATTATAGGATTGGCAATGATATTATCACTTGAATAAGTTGGAAATGGCAAATGTATGCAACACCAGTCTGCATGCTGGAAATATTTTGAAATGTCATCAGATAAAACAACAACAACATGTAAGTTATGCAAAGCCAAATTGAGCTACAAAGGTAAAATAACTTCCACTATGCGAAATCATTTGAAAACAGTCCATAAGAAAACAAGTTTGGAGGATGAAAAACCAAGTTCTAGACAATCAACTTTGTCCAACATGCATGTCATGCATCAGTAAAGCACAAATAGGAGACCAACCTACGAAAAACTCAATGCTAAGCTTGCGATGGCATGTGCTTAGGATATGCGTCCATTAGCGATGGTTGAAGGTGACGTATTCCGTGAATTCTGTAAATTGTTGAATCCTTCATATGAGGTACCTTGCCGGAAAACAATTAAGACAAATATTGAAAAAGATGTATGTATGATGAGAAGAAAAAGTTAATGGAAACATTAAAAGGTCAAACTGTTTCAATAACAATTAAAAACACATGATTTAGCCTTTTATGGTGGGAAAATGCTAACAAAGTAGGTGAGTAATCAAAAGAACGAGTACTCGAGTACGGGTCGAGTTTTATACATCAAGTACTCAAGTTCAATTTTCAGTACTTGTCCCACCCCTAAATAAAACTGACAGTGGGGAATGGGGGTGGGGGACTGGACCAGACTTTTTTCTTGTTTTCTTCTATACGTGTATGTTAGCATAGGTAGGTTTTTGTGCTCAATTATATTCTATAAAATGCTTGTATTCATCGATTGGACACTTTGTTTGAAGAAAGTAATTGGTAGCCAGGATAGGCACGAACAATAGTGGGGAAAAACGGTATTACTAATTTTGTGATGCATTCATTTAAAATGTAAGTGAACTGTTTGCAAATGTTCAAACATTGTGAGTTTAAAATTAGAACAAGACAAACAACCCCACTATCATTCAATATATTTTATCTGTCTGCAGGTTTATCAACCTTATATGCAATTAGTTGATCCTATCACTCTATAGAATTGGCTTGTTTGTGTGTGCATCTTTTACAGACCAATTATGTAGATGGCACAACTAACAAGTTTATACAAATAATTCATTTTGCTTTTAACAATAATTGTTGCTGGCAAAACCAACTGAATATTCTATGGAGCATTATTTGCAAAAGATAGTTTGAAGTGTATTCAGTGTCAGTGTAGTCAGTGATTGACTATTGTTGTGTATAGTTGTTCGTGATAGATACGTGGATTGCGCCAAACATTTTGGTTTTTGGTTTGATTTTTGTTTTTGGCAAACACGGTCCAAGTTTTACAGGAACACTTAGAGATTTTGCGGATTTACGCGAGACTAGACCTATGTATGCGGTTTTCTCAGTGTGAATTAATAGTTTGCACATCATACCTAACAGAGAGCCGTGCATTTGAGAAACTACTGTGTTTTTAAGACAAATCAATAAGAATTGTTTTCCATTTAAATGCCTCTCATGTGAGGTACGCCTGTACACAGGATAATGAAGCCGTGTTGGCGCTCTGTGGACCTAAAGGCTGTCTTGTAGCATCGTCGTCTGCTGGTTTGTCACACTGAAGCTTTCTGCAGGTAGGTCTTGAAATAAATAGTTTGGCACCATCAACAGTAGCCTGATAATAGATCGCATGAATTGTTACACAAATTATAATCAAAATAGAACCAATATTGGTAGATTCTAATTAACCCACATACATGGTTAGTACATTGTGAACAAAGTGAGTCTTATACAAGTTCAACAAGAGTTTCTAAACAAGGATAATAATCAGTTCATACACTGAGCTTTCGACAGCATCCGCCATCTTGATCACAGTGGTTGACGTCATTCGTCGTCACGGATGCTGTCGAAAGCTCAGTGTATGAACTGATTATTATTCTTGTATAGAAACTATTTTTAAACTTGTATATTTCATATCCAGGATCAATGAATTTCCATCAAAAGTGAGTCTTGTAACCCACGCCTGATCCAACGCGGCCCGCTGTCTTCACAAGAGCAACGGGAGCGGTTCTAAAACCCGCTTTACGCATCGGCAATCATATGCGAATCGGTGCAAACACATGGGCGAATTGAGGCAGCATTGAAGGTAGCAAAAATACATGGTGCGACGATTTGCTGAGGAAAACGAAGTGTTACTTATATGTGCGTATGATCTGCGATCCATAGACACACATAACTTTTTGTAACGAACCTAAACCAACCAGTATATTCGTCGGAACATTTTGAACATGTTCAAAATTTTCTGACGATTTTGCCAGTTCGCCATTGCACGTAGAGCTACGTAGGCGGAATTCGCTAATGTGTAAAGCAGGTTTTAGGTATGTGTGGAGCGTGGATTGCGGGCAGGGCCTGGAGGCTTTAGCAACGGTCAGATAGACCTATGAGCCTTCTTCTCGTTGTACACCACGCACCCGGGGCTAGCTTCTCTTGGTGTACGGGTGGTTTGCAACCCCTGGCTTCACGAAAGGCCTCCCATTAGAGGACTTCTCACCAGTGGTGAGACGCGTGTAAGGGTGCCCCCTGTACAACATCACGTCCGCAGAAGATCAGGCCCTCATATAGATCTTACATAAATGGATACGGGATTTTTTACGTTCCAATGAAGGCTTTTTAACCATAAGACGTACACATTCCAAAGTGTGTATGTGCAATCATCACAACTTGGTGGTCGTTCTTATCGACTTAAAAAGAATATTTTCAGTGATAAGAATACAAGAAAATAGATTTTTTTAGAAATGTTTGTCATGCTGCTTACCAACCTCCAAACCGATGCTACTGATGAGCGCGGTGCGCGCACCAATCTCAAGAAATCTCTGGTGTCGAGATTGTGGTCTCAAATACTATATACAGTGACAAAAGTACAGTTGGCTACAACTGCTGGGGCCTGTTTCACTATCATTTTTACGTCAACGAGAACACGTTGCGATTGCGGATGCGGTTACGTGAACACTCTGAATGTATTTACGGGCGTTTCACTAACCCCGTTTTAGGTCCGTAAGAACAGTAAACTCCGTAGCCGTAAGAACGACAATATTATTCAGTACAACGTGCAGGCTCATAAAATTTCAATAAAATGTCTCCGTCCTGCCTATTTTCCTACCATGACGCAGGGTCCCAATTTTAGATTTTATAAGCCAAACTTCTTTTGCTGATTTTTCCGTCCTTACATTATAAAAACATTGATGAGGGAATCACTTTTTATTTTTTATTTTTCTTCCGCACGAAATCTTTCATTTTGAATATTGGGCCATGAATGAACTCCATGTGCTTTGATTGTATGTGAACAATGTCTTTCCATTATCAAAATCATAAAACATCACTTATAAAACAACTTTTATTATATTGAGTTGCAATAACAAACTATTATAGTATAATAGTGTATACTATAGTATAATCAAAGAATTATAATATCTAGCGTGCATAGATCTAGCAAACAAATGACAGGGACGGGGCGGTCATGTCTGCAGCCAGGAGGGAGGGCCATTTTATTTTTTATCACTAGGGAGGCAATAAAAATGTCCAGGAGGCTGCACTATGCACAGGAGGGAGGGGACGAGAAACATTTTATTATTTTTATGGGGACTAACAAGATTGGACCCTGGATATTTGTTAAGGCAAACGTGACTATTTGCCGAGGGGAGTCATGGGGAGTGGAGTTTGGTGGGACAGGGGGTGAGTCCATGTTGGGTGTGTGTGGGCGGGGGGTGGTATATAAAATGACCATTGTGAAGAAGATGATATTAGTTTTAGAAAAGTAGAGACTCATACCTAAATATACATGAAGCCTTGCCTTGCACTCTCAATTTGAGCAACAATATGGATAAGATGGGCACACTACTAGGCAGTGAAGGATCCAGGATTTGAAGGGGGCGGTGCTTGAAATTTTTCTTCTGCGGACTTGCATGTGATGACTTGAAGGGGTAGTTACATAAAGATAACAACATAAGAACAACACTTTCAAAATGAAATAAAACATGCCATATTTTCATCAAATATTGAGACAATGGGGATGGGGCTTGTGAGTATTTGGCAGAGAGTGGCCTTGAGAGATGGCGGCTTGTGACAGTATTGGGCTTGAGAAAAAGGTGAGAGCTTAAGAGAATGGGGGATGATGGTGGGGGCTTGCGAGTATACTGCTGGAGGTGGGTGGGCTTGGCTTGAGAAAAGGGTGTGTGAGTGAGTATACGCCTGAGGGGGGAGGGGTAACTTGAGAGAAAGCAGGGAGTGGGCGTAGTGAGAGATGGCGGCGGCTTATGAGAGTATGGGGGATGGGGTGGGGGAACTTGGGGGAGGGGGAGGCCTGTGAGTATATGGTTGACGGGGGTAACTCGAGAGAAAGCGGGCTTTTGTGAGTATGTGGCTTGGGGGGGGGGGGCAGGGGAATTGGCTTGATAGAAGGTAGGAGCTTGAGAGGGGGTGGTGGTGGGAGAACTTACGACAGGGGAGCTTGAGAGAAATTGGGGACTCGAGACCCCTAAGCCCCCTCTCCCTGGACCCATCATTGCTAGGCTCCCTACGTGATGAATTATTTACAAGCTTGCACCAATAAACCATGTGTGATTAATATATAGTTTGTTATGTAGAATTTTGATTATCCAAATCATGTGAGCATGCAGTCATTTGTGTTTGAAATCTTTTAAAAGTCTCGTAGAGTTGACAATTCACTATCAAAGGCGTATACCAATGTTAATCAGGAAATAACAAAATGCCGCCTCTTGTTTGTATGATAATGATATGCACTTATGCAGTAGACCCACCTCCAATTCAGACCACTTCTGTAATACGACCACATCATTGTGGTTCCAAATATTCATAAAGAAATCATCATAATTCTATCAATTTTATCGTAACACAGGAAAGGTATGCACGTCTACTGTTTTACTGTGCACGGTATGTTTTTACCCCCCACACACACACACAAGAAAAAAAGGACCCACTTCACCGTGATTCACACACATTTTGAAATGAATTCATGTAATTACGACACTTGTTTTACGGTTCTCACGGCCATTTACGAGTGAGAAAAATCAACGATGATCGTCAAGTTTTAACGATATGAGCCATCGTAGATCGTTTCCAGTAATCGCAAAAATGTTTAGTGAAACCGAAAAAAATACGTTTTGTTACTGTAACGATATCGTTTCAGTATCGACGTAGACGTAAATAGCTTAGTGAAACAGGTCCCAGTTTACGTCCACGTCTATACTGAAACAATCTCGTTACAGTACCACAATGTAATTTTTCAGTTTCACTAAACATTTTTGTCGTTTCTTCGAAACGATAAACGATGCCTCATATCGTTAAAACTTCGCTGATTTTTCCCACTCGTAAATGGCTGTGAGAACCGTAAATCAAGTCACATAGGCCTATGTATAAAATGTGGCTTCTCACTGGTGAATCGATGTGAGAACCGTAACGCAAGTGCCGTACGTATATGAATGCATTACAAAATGCATGTGAAGGACGGTGAAGATTTTTTTATTATTATTTCCTTTTTTATTTTTACTTTTATTTTTTACAACTCCTGATATTGATAAAAATGTTTTTGTGTGTACATGTTTAAAAAAACAGGAGGTTAGCAAAGATTTATCTAAATAATATCCTGCATGTTTATCCAGTATATGAAACACGGGGATCTTATTATTCAACTTACATTATACACATATGAGAACATACTGTGTACAGTAAAACTTCAACTACAGACTTGCATACTCTCTGTGTTATGACAAAATTTGATACAATTGTGGTGATTTCTTTATGAATATTTGGGACCACAAAGATGTGGTCGTATTACAGAAGTGGTCTGAATTGGAGGTGGGACTACTGCATAATTGCATATCACCATCACATGAGCAAGAGGTGGTATTTTCTTATTTCTTGATCAACATGTGTATAAGCCTTTATAATGAATAGTCAACTCTACAAGACGTTTAAAAAGATTTCAAACACAAATGACTGCAACCTCGCATAAATTTGATTTTAACAAATGCATAACAAACCATGTAAATTTACAAATGGTTAATGAGTGCAAACTTGTAAATTTTAGTCATTATGTAGGGGGGTCTAGTGTGCCCATCTTGTCCATTTTATTGCTCTGATTGAGAATGTAAGGCAGGAAAAAAATATTTTTGCAGGTATATTTAGGTATAAGTCTCTATTTTTTGTAAAACTAATATCATCTTCATTCTTCATTTAGAAAACTCTAAATAGCGCCTGTCCACTTAGAACTCGGCTACGAAGATTCATCGTATCCCTTTGATAAACCAAAGCGAACGTTGATAAAAGATAGTGGCCTACCAAGATCAATACACTTGTTAAGATTATAGATTAAATAGCAGCAATTTGAGTTATGTTAACCTACAAAATGGTGCAATCCAGCTCAGCGTATTGACCATTTGTGTAGGCGGGAACAAGAAGGCTAGTACACGCACTATTGGTTTGTTACAGCCCAGACATCATGTGTGACTCGTGGAGAAAATGAAGTATGTTTCACTTTACGTGGAGAAACTTCTTCCTATCACGATGCTTCACAAATGTGCACGGATGCCGGAGAGACGCTGGCGATGCCTCAGTCATATGATGAGGAGCAGGCAATGGTCGGACTAGGAAGCAATGAGTAAGTGTTTCAATATTACTGCAAATTTACTAGTGTTGCTGATTAGAATTAGGAAATGATTGGTGGTCATTTAACCACGCCTACACGTGCATGTTTGTGTATGTTAAGGTGCATGATTATGCTTATGTCTCAATTTCACAACAGGTATATCTGGCTCGGTATCAAGCGGCCATCTACTGGATGGGCGGCACTGAACTTACCCTACACGAACTGGGATACTGGCCACCCGGACGACATTTATGGATGTGCTTCTTTGCTCAAGTCTTTGAGTAAATGGGAGACATCTTATTGTTTTAGGCCGTTGAATGGGCGAATAGATGATGTCGTCTGCGAAAGCATAGCACCCTGTACGTAACAATCTTATTGGTAAATATATTATATAATACAAAATGATGGCAACCAAAAATGTCATATCTATTAGACCATACAATGTAAGCAGTTATACAAAGTAACGTAACATGTAATGTAAACGCACCATAAAATACAGTGAAAACCGCATGACTGAAATGGAACCACTTTTTTATAAACAACGCATTCATCATTGTTTACATCTGACTCTAATGGACATTTAGGTGGACCTGTCCATATGTACACCCCAGTATCATGGCCACTTGTCTTGTGTCCATTCCGCTCAAATTCATTCTCACTGTCCACTCGCTCTTCCCTCCCCACCCCCTCTCTCCCCCATCCCAGTCCAATCAGGCCCGGAACAGAATAAGTGCATCTCCATCACCATCACCTCCTTCCCGCTGCTCGAGTTGAAACTGATAAGATGTGGAACAGATTAAATGCTCCTCCCATACCCCCACCCCCTTTCGTTCACGTGAGCTATGGAGGACGCCATGTTTGCTTCATTGAACGTTGGGGGTGATGCTCCATTACCTCCTTGCTTGAATATGACACCGAGGCTGATGGGGGTTCTGATGCCCACAGTCAGAGTCCATATGACACCAATACCGAACAGTGTGAAGGGTCCGAATTGAGTACGTGGGTGGTGACCACACTCCCCTCGTAGCGTGCATAGAATATTTTACAACGTGTACATTGTAATTATGTTGACGAATCCTCAGCGTATGATTTGCAAGTTATTCTCAAATCAGCTCATACGACACCAAACCAAAATGGCACCAATGTCAAGTCATTTTGACCCTAAAAAGTGTACCATACGACATCAAAAATGAGTGTGTAAGGCACGGTCTTCTGGGTGACTACATGCATTAGATAACTTTGAAATGTATAATCCTATTTCCTTTCATTAGATTATTCCCAATGTAACAACATTTATCATCATTCGCTGACCATAAACCCACCAACCTTGCAAAAACAACCTGGATCCGCCCCTGCGCTTAGTATGTTGACCCGCCCCTGTGTTCACCTCCCTATGCCTATGAGTCCTCCAGCCACCACCTCTGCCCACCACCTCTGCCCACCACCTCTGCCCACCACATCAACATACAAACCCACAACTACAAAGATGATTATCATCACCTTCTTTTCCTCACAACAGTGCCGCCCACCGAAGTGACCACCACTGCTCCACTGACCACCGAAGTGACCACCACCACCGAAGACACAGAAGTCACCACCACTGCTCCAGAAACCATCGAAGTGACCACCACTGCTCCACTGACCACCGGAGTGACCACGACACCTCCACTGACCACCGAAGTCACCACCACACTGCCACCGACCACTGAAGTCACCACCACTGCTCCAGAAACCATCGAAGTGACCACCACTGCTCCACTGACCACCGAAGTGACCACCACACCTCCACTGACCACCGGAGTGACCACGACACCTCCACTGACCACCGAAGTCACCACCACACCGCCACCGACCACTGAAGTCACCACCACTGCTCCAACCACAACAGGTTTGATTGTGACTGATTAATGGTTTATTCATTACTATATGTTCAATGTTTCAACTTTCTAAGCTGCTTTCTAATGTCTCTCTTACTACCAAGCATATTTCTACCACAATAGACTCATATATAGATGAATACAGGTTTTAAAGCCCTACACTTAGTTAAAATTTACTCCCTCACCCATTTCACAGGATGGTAGCTCCAGATCCTCTTGTTTTGATTGTTTGTGGTGGATCGTGGGTGATCTGGCTTCAAAGCTGGATATATCCGGCTAATACAGTAATTCCTGGAGATACCATCCGCTATGTGAAATGGGGAAGGGATTGGAGTTGTATACATCAAATCACTATGGTTACATATCTCCTCCTTGATATATAAGATATGTTACAACGATGGTTTGACACTTATTATTGCATCTACACTATAATACCTAGACTTACATCTACTACTACATGGCTTAAATATCACCCGCATAATTAAACACAAGATTTCCATAACATTTTAGTAAACATCTTTATTATCAACAAGTCAACGTTGTTCTAGCGATGCTGTGCTCTCTAAGCACTTATGATCTAGTTTTGACTATTGAACTTGTCCATACCTTTTCAGCAGAGGCGACAACCATGGCAATTCCGACATCCCACGAGAGACGTGAGTATCTATGAGAGAACCCATTGATAGCTGTCATTGTGGTCTGACAATTATGAATATTCATCTTAAGCCCCGGTCACACAGTCACGTATGTTCAACTCACACACTCACTTATAATAAGTGACTTTTCATCTAAAGCCCAAGTCTCACAGTCACGAATGTTCATCTAAAGCCTCAGTCTGACAGTCACGAATGCTCATCACCCACAATTCACTTCATGGTGGTTGATGGAAAGCATGATTCTATTTTTTAAGATCATGTCTCTGAGACAAAACAATCTAGCCTAAAACACAATCACCGATTCCGCCTCAATTGTCAGCACTGTGTGATCCCAGCTTCACTGCTTGCAGGTGAAGCGAGGTTCATCACACCACAGACCATCACCGCGACGGGCGTGGCTGCGTTTGCCACCCACACGGCTCCTACCCTCTACGACTGCGTGGACCACTGCCGGTGTGCTGGGGGTCAGTGCCGGTCACTGTACCACCACGCGACCACCGGCCAGTGCGACCTGTTCACCCTGGAAGGCCCAGACGTGGTGAGGCCGGCAGACATCACCGGCTGGTGGTTTGCTGTCATGCTGTAAAGTGGACGGTACTCATAGGGCCCCAAGTGTCGAGTCCCTGCGTCTATTTTAAAGGGAATGAGTAATTTTATAAGGGAACAATATTCTATTTTCTGCTTTTTAGTGTTTATTATACCACTCTAAACATGAAGAACATCATCTTTGGAAATGAACCTTTTAATCATCAATAGTTTTCCTATTGTAACACATTTCATACCAACATTTCTTTTTATTAACTGTGCAATCGATTCTTCACAGATGTCAAAGACAAATACTTAAAGACAGGGGTATTATTATTTCATATTTTGTTCATGAATTATCAACACTCTTTGTATTAATTGGCAAGACATTTCACAGTTTTATGCTTGGTCACAACATATTTTTAATAATGTATAATTGCTATATTATACACTGTAGAAAAAACACATGTCACCTTTTAATATGCATTTCTTTGCAGTCTATAAACTGGTGTATATATCTGTACTTACCTTTTGGATTATATGATACTGGTTTTCTCTTTTCGCAATGTCTATATTGTTCGTTATCTTTGATATAAAACTTTAGCAATCAATTTACCAAATAGTGATGCTGATATTTTCCTAGCCTGACGATAGCCGTCTTCACCACCGATCATAAATCAAGATCCGATAGCTTTTTTAGCATCAGGAAGGTTGCACATGATCTGTCAAATTCTTTTACAATATTAAAACACAATTACTACGATACACGAAAGGTGATGCTAAAGAAGCTATCGGGTCTTCCGTTATGATTGGTGGTGAAGAAGGCTATTGTCAGGCTAGGAAAATGTATGTATCAAGATTTGGTAAAAAAGAATTGGTTGCTAAACGTTTTATAAAAAAAGATAACAAACAATGTACCCGTACAGAAGCGCCGTGTATCATAGTTATTTGTTGAGTTTCATTTGGCCGTCATTGGTAAATTCACACATGTGAAAAATATATGTATGTAAAATCTAGGTTTTGGTGCATTTATGAAAACTTGAGAAAACCAGTATCATATATCTAAAGAATAATTTTAGCAACCTATAGGAACCATGGTTTTGCTTTACGGGCGAGGCTTTGCTGTTTTCTCAACAGCTTTGTCGGGCCGAATGAAACATCTCAGTTGGTCACCATGGTTCCTATAGGTAGCTAAAAATTATTTTTTGAATCATGAATAATGGAAAAAGTATAAAATGAATAACAATGATAATGATGAAGATAGTATTATAGAGACGATAGACAGGTGCAGACAATTAACTCAGAGAGAAAAGAGTCGTGGCATTAGCTTAATGGCGTGATGATTAAACATTAATAGATATTATTGAGTTTGGCGTTGCAAGCTAATGCGGAATACTTTCCAGAATCAATAACAACTAGAGCTTGTAAAGAATGTCGCGTTAGAGGATTTTTTTTACAAGGCATCAAGATCGATCGAGAAAAATTGTATTGCTGTTATATATCAGACGAAACTGCATTATAAATGGCAGTTTTCAGAACTTGCGATGCCTCCACAGTAACTCAAGCGCATGTCCGTTTTCCCGTGGTAGTGACATTCTTGATAACTTTTTTGCTAACATGTTTACACGTGTCTATTGATCAGTAAGTGCCCCCAAAGCACCTACATGCCAATTTCTGATTTAACATAGATCATTGAATACTTAATTATATATAGTATCTGATGGGGGAAATCTACATTGTATCTCGATCAATTGTTGTACTAATTCCAAAAATCTTATCAGAATGTGCATATGCAATATGATCGAATGTAAAAACACTTAGTTTCACTATTTTTCGTCACTAAAGTGTACTGTTAGGGTAAAATTCCTGATTTATGTTCAGTCAAACTGTCAAATGAATCGTTCTGATGTTTTTATCCATAACCTCCTCATAAAGTGGTTTATGAGAAAGTGACAAAACGCATTCCACGTGGATCATTTTAGTACAGCTCGAGAGGGTGAATACCTATGTTACCTCTTCTAAGTGCATTTTAAGATTAATGTCAATTTGTTTAAACGTCATCAATGAAATACAAAACGCAACGGCAACCGAAAATCTTAATGATAGCTCCATTTTTTAAGACTGGTGCATGAATCTGGAAGTAGTAGAATTGCACAGCAATGTTCTATCGCTGGCGTATTAGCAGAAGTTTGATACTCCAATTATATTTGAAGTAAAGAATAAATGATAAAATATATATCGACAAACTAATAATGACTAAGTTAAGCACGCTTTAGATTGAATACACATGATTTATTTACGAAGCCGTTTGTCTTGAAACTATTGTTTTCACGTAAAGATGTTAAAATGCTTTAAATTTTATCTCATTATTGTGCAATATTATGTAGTGTGTATTATGCGTAGTGTTGTATGCTATTGTATAGTCCATCTCTATTATCAGATGTACATTTGTTGTATAACATATATATATTTATAATATTAAAATAGTGTTAAGGATTGTGGTAGGTTTAATCGAAAAGACTCTAGAATCATCAACTATAGGCGTTTGCTCACAACCGGTTAACCCTTACTAACCATGAATCGAGTCCTACCACAGCCTAGTGAGTGAAATAATATTGTGGTTGCAGCCACTATCTTCAATAAGTAGGCTTTTTTTAAAATTTATTTAAGCCCAATGGTGGTTCTCATACATGTGAAAATTTGATAATTTATTTCGATAGAATCATCTGAAATGTTATAAAATCGTGAATATTTAATTTCTATATATTTTTTATGAATTTTGCGATTTCAAAATGACTTTGAGAGAGCAAATAATTCTAGTACAGAGGAACTGTCTCATGGATCATTCAGATGTTCTTTTTTTATCCATGGCGTAGTTTATTAGCAAGTAACAAAATGCGTGCCATGTGGATCATTTTATTACTGCAAGAGTTGGCTAATAACGTATGTGACTTCTCCTAAGTGCATTTTATAAGGTGAATGTCAATTTATTAAATAACAATTCATAGTTACTATCCAAATATATTTACTTTTATGTTGAGACTTTCGTCATCATATCACAATAACATCTTCGGAACAGAAACTTGACAGGGAATTCCTTGCAGGATGACGTCATCGAAAGTATGTGACAGCTTGTAACTCCCCTCATCTCTGTCAAGTGTGTTTGACCGTCTTATGCATATAGCCTCCCTGACTTGACGCTTGCGCTGGTTCCCCTCCCTGTCCACGATCTGAACACCGTTCCAATCAAGTGGTTTTCCCGAGTAGTGTGGTCTGCTAGGGCACAATTGTCTCACTCAGTTTCTTGTTGGATCTAGTGAACTTTTGACTCAAAATATTGCACAGTCCACATTCTTCCTATGTTCCTCTTAAGCAGGCGCGTAGAAGTCTACCTGTCTTACCAATGTAAACTTTTTTGCAACCTTGACAAGGGACTTGCTACACTAGTTCACCCTGGTGTATTGCCTCTACTTTGTCTTTTGGGTGCACCAAAAGGTTACACAACGTCTCGTGTGGGCACATAGCTGTGGCAATACCATACTTCTTGAAAATGCGGTCTATAGCATCTGTGACCCGTTGTACATACGGTATGACCACCTGCAAGGAATTCCCTGTCAAGTTTCAGTTCTGAATATGTTATCGTGATATGATGACTTCAGTCTAAACATAAAAAGTAAACATATTTGGATAGTAGCTATGAATTGTTATCTAATAAATATGAAGCCTATCCTATAGAAATAATGTTCGCTAGTGAATGTATATTTGTTTAAACATCGTGAATGAAATATGAAAAGCAACGACAACTGAACATGCGAACTAATCTTGCCTTTTTTTAAACTGGTGCATGAATCAGGAAGTAGTAGAATTTTTCACAATATTCTTCTTCGATCGTCGGTGTATTAGCAGAAGTTTGACACTCCCTTTGGACCCGTGTCACACAGGATTGCTACCCCCCCCCCCCCCCCCCCCAACTGATTGACAGCTGAAAACAACTGATTGATGTCAAATTAAAAAGTGGATTTTTCTCACTTGCCGTCCTCAATCAGCAGCGTACAAAGCAGAATGTGAGCTCATATGCCACTGAGTGGCGTCTTATTGGCATCGTATTGGTAGCTAACTATGTAAAATACGCCACCAATATGTTCTCATATTGATACAATATAATTTTGATGCTAATGCTGTGCGCACTGTCGGCGTTATGTTAGCGTACTCTCTGCAGTCTGGCGGAAGACCGGCGGCCGTATTGAGCGTATTGTCGACTTACTTGATTATTTAGCAGTTTCTTTAATACGATGTCAGTATGCTACCCCCGAGTTTAGCCTGTGTGACATAGGCATTAGATGTGTATAAAGAATAAATGATTAAATAAAGATATTGAGAAACTAATAATGACTAAGTTAAGCACCCTTTAGATTGAATACGCATGATTCATTTACAATAAAATTTGTCAAGAAGCTATTTTTTCACGATAAAGACATTCACACCCGTTTAACGGCAATCAGGAAAGTCCATGAAAAAATATTAACTATGGTGTTTTAATGGAAGAATAAAAAGTCAACGCTGTATGTAAATAAGCAATAATCTCCTATACTGATTGTGGCTCTGTTTGCACTGGTTTGCTCACAATAAATTCAGATATGATTGACGGAAAATCACGAACCTCCATTGGACTTGTGAATATCCAAAATCAGTGAACGAAACTATCCTCCATATATGGCTCTCTGTTACATATTAATGAGCTTAATTGGGGGGTCTAATTAGGGGATCAATGTTTTGTATGGGCAGTTAATTATCCCGTTCAAATTGACTACACCAAGTAACACATAGCCATTAGTCTGATCGCCTGTCGCTGGTTTTTGTACAAATGTTTAAGCATTATCCCTAATACCAGGCATTTTACAATCGTTTAAGCTGTTGCAGTCACTGAAACTAGTATCAGGCACTAGGTTTATCATATTTTGAAGATATAGTACACACTATTGCTGAATATTGTAAACAACTGTGATTCCAGTACAGCGATAACAGTTCACGGCTGGTGCACAGAAGCTAGGGCATAAAGGATTATAATCCCCCATCCTCTAACACTGTAAGAGTATGAGACGAGGTTTAACTTCCCCATTTAGAGCCTCATCAC
Organism: Streblospio benedicti; assembly: GCA_019095985.1. Lineage (NCBI taxonomy): Eukaryota > Metazoa > Annelida > Polychaeta > Spionida > Spionidae > Streblospio > Streblospio benedicti. Next base: position 37,769,071 of record CM032659.1, on the reverse strand, counting down.
ATATGCATTATTCATAAATAATATATTTACATGTGCAACTTTGTTGATAAAAACTCCTCCAAAATGTGTCACTGTTTTACACGTCTAAAACATGTGCATTCATTGACATAATACAAGGTGAAGGTGAACCTTTTGTTCAACATCGTTAAGCACCTGTGTGTTAAAACGCTTTCAATTTTATCTCATTAGTGTGCAATATTATGTAGTGTGCGTTATGTGTAATATTATATGCTATTGTATAGTGCATTTCTGTGTGATATCAAATGTACTTTTGTTGTATAATATATATGTTTATACTATAATAATAGTGTTAAGGACTGTGGTAGGTCTAATCTAAATATTCTGGAATCATCAACTATAGGCGTTTGCTCATAACCCGTACTAACCATGAATCGAGTCCTACCACAGTCCAGTGCGTGAATTAATATTGAGGTTGCAGCCACTCTCTACAAGAGGTTGTTTTTTTAACTTTATTTGTGTAAATAATATTTTCTATAACTGTATATGGTAATACATTTTGATAGAATGATGTGAAATGTTAAAACAAATAGCGAATATCTAATTTTTATATATTTCTATGAACCTTGCTTTTCCAAAATGACTTCGAGAAAGCAAATAATTCTAGTACAGAAGGACCACTTTTTCGAGACAAGTACAGGAGAAACACTAATAAAAATAGTCTCCCGTAGAGAGTGGGTGGCAGCGATTATATATGATAAGACACCAAAATACATGTGCATTTTAAATAGATTTCTTCTTCACTTTGACATTTTATTGTACATTCTCAGTGGGTTTTATGCTGTTATACATCGGTGCACATTTTTTGATGAATATATCACGGTACATATTAGGTCCGTGGAACACTTCTGTGTTATAGTATATACCTTACATGTGGTTACAGGTCCCAAATTTCAAATACATTCCGGTTTAGCATGCGGGCATGACATATTGGAATTGTATTTAGTACAGTCCAGGGGTCGGTTTTACCAAATGGTCGTACAGCCTACGCTCAGTCGCACCACTTGGTCGTAAGCATTTTTCTGTTTTACCAAAGTGGCGTAAGGCAACGCTAGAGAGTAGTTGTGGCGTGAAATCTACGTCTTTTGGAGGCAGACGTACCAAGGTCGCAGACACAAACATACATTATTCTCTTCCATGCATTCTTATCATCTCTATTTCATGCGAAACCACTTCACTTTTGCATTAATTTAGATGAGAAACCAATTAATAAAATGTCAGAAATAATCAATTTACTTGATTGCATGGATGGAATTCATAGGGCCAGAAGGCGACCAAGACTGATTAGAGAAAGAGTAGATCATTTTCAACTACATGATGATGAAGAATTAGTTAAAAGATTCAGATTCCACCAGGGGGATATTCATATGATATGCAACCTCATCCAGAATGATATAAGGCACCAAACATATCGAAACAATGCCCAGTCTCCCATTTTAAGGTACTATACATCGAGTAGCATTCAGCAAGTTGTTAAGGACACAATTTATGACTTGAAGTTAAAAACGTCGTCAGTGGACAGGTTACACGACACAACGCAGGTGCAACTAATGTATCAATCCATGTAATCAAATGAAGTCTAACATATCTCAGATCTACTATATTTCAGTACAAAAGGACCTACGTTGGACGCAGAGACGACTCGCTGAACACCATGTGGTAAAACCCACCTGAGACGTTAATGTCACGCCAGGCCGTACATCGGTCGCCTCTACGTCCATCGTAGACCTCCGTACGTCCTACTTTGGTAAAACCGACACCAGGGCCGTCACACGCACCTCAAGAGTGGTCCGACAAAATGAACGTAGTAGGCGTGAAAACGGCGACATAGTCGCGGTATGGCTGGGGGGTCTGGGGATATGCACCCCCACAAAAAAAATGGAATTTACAACACAAATGGTGCAATTTGAGGGCTTTTCTGATTCCTTTTGCGGGGGTCTATAAACATTTTTATCACGCTACAGTATTTTTTCCAATATTTTCTTTTAGTAATGGTCCAAAAATGCAATGACTATGTAGAAGACTTTTGCTTTAATGGTGGGTCACTCAACTTTTTAAAATGTTGATCGGGGGTCAGATAACTTTTTCTTTGAGCTTTGAAATGGACGCCCCCCCCCCAAGTATCGTTATTTATTATTTATGATCATTCCTAACTGGAATTGTATGATCCAGTAATATACTTGCATTTTCTTCCAATTATGTGATTTAGTAATACTTATGTACTCTATGTATTACTAGCCCTGTGGTAGTCTATCTAAAATATACTCGAATATATTGTATTTCTTTTACAACTTTATAGACGTGTCTCGTGAGAATGCTGTATTGGTCTAAATAAAAGAAATGTATACATATTTATTTAATGTTAATTCTATATATTGTTCTATTCTAGTCTTAAGCTTATTCTATAATTAACTTATTTTGCTATGAGTATACAGTTTTACCATGTTTATTATCGAAATAAATGTCTTATTCTTAAAGTGTATTAAGTTGTCTTTGCGAAACTGCTAAAACTGACAAAACAAAGCTAACATCACTATATGCACTCTAAAAACACATCTCCCCCAATACTAGTTTTGTACCTCAAGTTCCCGAGGACATACTTGGCTATGATAACTTTCCTCCCAAGATTCATGTATCCTAGCCAACCCACAACATGCATTAGTAATTGCTGGCTGTTGAGTGCAGTACACCTATTCTTGAGTTGTTCACTGATCCGAAATTCGATATCCATCTGTATCCTTTTCCTCAGTTTTATTGTGCTTGCTATTTCATGAAAAACAATTGAAAATGAAGTATTTTTATTTGCCCCCCCACCAGGATCTGCCTATGGTGCCGTCATCTAGGACGGATATGAAACAGTGTTATTCATGAAGGTTTGTGTCAGATACACGCACCTCTGTGATTCACGGATTGGTTTTGAAAGAAATGACAGCACAAGAGTTAAAATGTTGTAAACAAATCAAAATATAAATCAAAATTTCACATGCCTGTTCAAATACCATTGTTATGTTTTACTTCCTTGAAATTTATATACAAATCTGTATCACGGGCACATGTAGATATTTGTGAGAGTAATAAAAAATGAAGCTACTTGCTAGATAGAATAAAGATCGATATCAGAATACATTACTTTATGTTGGTGACCATGTGTTTGCTATTTTTACCCAACATAAAGGTCCAATCCACCTAGCAACACTACTTCTAAAAACATTCAATGAGTTAGACTCAATAATACTTAATGGTAAATCATTCCATAGACGAATTGTGCGGCAAAAAAACTATAGTTAAATGCACCTACTATTGTCATTAGAAAAGGAGCATATAAGCTTGAAAAGGTTTAAAGGAAATTTCAACTTAGAAAAATAATAATTTTGAGAAATAATCATTTTAATTAATTTAATTACTAAAAAGGAATCAGTTCAGCACCTTGAGCTCCACACGATGAAACCAAGTGCTAACTATGTGCCCATTGAGTAGAAATAATTATAAGTCAATAAATATGACTAACTATAGCGCTACAATCTATATAGGTACAATATATATTTTAATATGTAATTTTATATACCTTAATTTATATCCATTTCCATGGGGGTGGCCCAGCATCAATAATCACAACGCAAACAGAATTTTAGCTTTGTGACGATTTGTGTTGTTAGGACAGTCCACTGACTGTTTTATTATATATTAAACTCATTTTGATTAATTATATACTTGTTAACGATTTTTTATATCCTTGCTATTTTTGTAACCGATTGCATACATGTCTAATGGTTGTATCTATTTTTATTAGTCAATCTATATTATGATTCATGGATCAAACAAATTATTATTTGCAGTAAAGCAGGATTCTTCCAGATCTATAGATCCATCTCGATAAATTTCTTTTTATCTTTCTCAAAACAATATTTCAACTATATATTCAGTTAAAAATGATTCTTTTATTCATACAATTTGAAAAATGCTATATCATGTATATAAACTTCTTAAATAAATACATATTTTTAACAAATAAATCAATTAAATCAAAATTCCAGAATTTTTGTTGTGCTAATTTCACTAAATAAAAAGTCAGAACATGATTGAACAAATCTTACAAATCATGTTCAAAGATAAAATGTGTTTTGTTGTAATATGTTGAATTTCTTATAAGTATAGATGTAGAGTTTGAGGTTAACAATGATTTACAAATACATGTATTATCATCCAGTAACAATTTGATTTTTACTAGTAACCAGAATCGGAAAACTAATATATGCAATATAATGTACATAATTCAAATAACCTTATTCAAATAGACATTGAACAAACTCTATTAAACTCTAAATATCATTCAACTCAACAAATCACGGCTAATAAATTTGATCATATGCAAAGACATTTTCAACATAATTCGCATAACTCTGCACACGTATAAATTAAACCATCAGATTTACATCTTTATCAGCAGTATCTAAATAACAAAAAATCTGTAAAAATTCATATCTATATACATATTTTGTCATGACGCAATAAAATATATAAATCTAAGTATAATAGTATCAGACACTCATCTCAGCTATATTAAAATCACATTTTCATTTATACCAAGAATCATTTCAAACAATATATGAAAGTATCACAATACTTTGGAATATATGCAACATGATTTTAAAGCTTTTGTCATATAAATGCTATTTTTAAGTTTCACATAATTTTCTTGCATTTAAATAAAATATCCTTTGATTTGCATACCCACACTTACATAATTGTTAGTGTCTA